>JADNRX010000256.1:0-78025 GCA_015501595.1 Hymenopellis radicata | reverse complement strand
AATTCCACACATTTGCTGAAGTTGAGCATTGAGGCGCTGCATCGATTTGACGGAAGGAACATCTGCAACATTGTTGACCTTCAGTAGCCAGAGAAAGAGGTTGAGCTGCCGTTGAGCTGCCGTTGAGAGAACACTGAACGAGGCAAATGCATGAGGATGTCCAGAGTACATGACTGTGATTCATGTCAGTCGCAGATGGCAGAGAAGACACAAGCCATACAATTCTATCCGGCCATGGGAACCATCGCTCTGATGGCTCTAAAAGACCGAGACGCACTCGTCAAATCATCGACCAGTTCTCGCAGCTCTCCATTCGAAGGGGCGCACATTATTGACAGCACTCCATAAAGCATGCATACATGTAGAGAGGGCATCGAATTGGGTAGACGAAGTGGATTGGGAGGCCTCACTCTCCTGAGACGGAGCGCAATCTGCAGGTTCCGCGGGAGGAATATAACTATAAGATATTCAGAAGGCGACATTCAAAGGAAACCTTTTAACGCACTCTTTGCATCCCGGGAACGCGTAATCTTCTCCGACAGGCCTCCCCTTGCGGTGAAGATCGCAAAAAGCGACCGTCGCAAAAGGTAATAGGACGGCGGCGTAGTGGACGACGACGCGCCAGTACTGCTATGGTGTTGTCCTGACTCTTCTCCTTCGGCATTTCGAGGGACTATGTCGGGGTAGCTTATACAGCGCAACGGAGGGCGTTGAGGTTGTTTTGCACCGTACGCGACGTGGGCGAAGCATGGTCACCCAAATTTGCGGTCGTGGGAAGAGGTCAACAACACACGTTCGGAGCCTAGTCGAACGACTCTGGCGGGAGACTGCGTCGTGCGGAGAAAGGTTGGAAACGCGCCGTAGCTGCATTAGTCTAACAAGAACTGTGTTGCATGAGGATTACAAAATAAGAGAGTCAAGACAGAATCAATACAAGAACCTTTGACTTCCTAGCTGCTTCAGCCACGCCCGCTGTTCGTACCTTCATCACTATTGGATTGAGCTGTAGCTCAATGTAGAGGAAAGATGACGAGCTTACCACTAATTTTCATCCTCAGTCATTTATCGTCGGAAATAAGCGCCCTCCTTCAGAGAGATTCGTCATCTGACAAAATGTCTATAATCTCAGGGGTTGAGGTACTTTGCCTAGCCTGTTGAGGTCGGCCAGATCTAACCTCGCCCTGATGGATGCAGCCTGGGAGGAGCTTCGTCGTCCGATGAAATGTCTATAATCTCGGGGGTTGAGGCATGTCGCCTAACCTGTCGAGGTCGAGGTCGGGCAGATCCACGCAAAGCCCGTCCGCGTCCACGCCCACGCCCGCGCAAAGACATCTCTGCGCGCACAGGCTCCAGCCTTGCGTCAGGTTGGACAGGCGGTGCAATGGGAAGGGGCTGTGCAGGGGGGGTAATAGCTGGAGGAAGAGGACGGGTGTCTTTGAATTTGTTGAACTTTAGGCTATCGAGCTTTTGAATCATGTTTTGGCGCTTCTTCTCCCTGACCACTTTCTCCTGGCGCAGTCGGTTTTTTAGCTTCTTATTGGCATGCTTCTCTGCTAGATCTGTGGTTACCCAATCACGGTGAACCAAAGTGATGACAGCGGCGCGACAGGTGGGACCTGTTGGAGTGAAATGAGTATGGATGAGGCAACACAATAGACTGCATACAGGTGGGCTCCAAATTTTGCGCGTTCCACCAATTATGCGCGTTCCACCAATTATGGAGACATTCCTACAAAGATTTGGATTGGTAAGGAAGAAGGGAACAAGGAAATACACACGAGATGATAAAGGGTGGCCAAACAAGGGCATGGTAGTAAAAAGACAGGCCGATACTCAGCATCCCAACAGATCTATGAACATGGAACAGATACCGAGTTACTCACGCGGCAAACAGTTTCATTCCTCTAGACTAGTGCCTCCTTATCCATTTTTTTTGTCTTCTTGAAAAGGTGGCTTCCTACAGCTTCTCCCAGGAGATCTTTCACGAACTGTTCGGCATATCAGAGAAAAGAACCATATATGGCAAAGTCCAGCATACGTCAAAGCGGGCCTGATGTTCGCTATTCTGAGGTTCGTTAACGAGTTGGTCCATGATGCTTGAAGCGAAATATTGAACAAATATTAAACGCTGAGTCGCTGACACTGACAGTGACAAGAAGAATGAGATAAGCAGGTAAACACGTGCGGGGCTTGCTCAAGCAGTCAATAGGGTTTACTTACGACTGTTTGGGAGTCGATGTTGCGGCTACACCTCTGTGTTCTGCCTGGAGCGGAAACCGGATGATGCTCATCTGGCCCAGTAGTCAATAGGGTTTACCTCCCTTGCGACTGTCTGGAGTCGATGTTGCGGATACACTTACTCTGTGTTCTGCTTGGAGCGGAAACCGGACGAATGCTCATCTGGCCTAGTAGTCAATAGGGTTTACCTCCCTTGCGACTGTCTGGAGTCGATGTCGCGGCTACACTCTGTGTTCTGCTTGGAGCGCACGCAGCCTCCTACCTTGTCCCTGATGGTCTAAGGTTGCTCTTCTGCGAAGCAAAGCGCCATTGAGATGGTCTCTCTGCCGGCTGCTTACGCCATGGTGAAACGTGGCTTGCCTAGCTGAGGTGGTGATTTCATGTCCAAGGGGATGAGAAAAGGTGTGCTCCGTACCTCATGTTCCGAGCAGTTGGGTTACCTTTGCGGACAAGAGTTTTTTGCGGACAAGAGTCGATTTGTACGTCCTGGTTTGCTTCATTAATTCGGAATTTTCTGACGCTATTCAAGTCTCATTGCCGCCACCTCTTTCGGACTCGATGCCTGGGGGTCGGCTACTCTCTACTGCGTTACATTCATTCCCCTTCCGCAGAGAAAGATGTCGCTCCCGTCTTCCAGCACGATGGCTCCTCCACTCCCACTGCTTTCGACTCGGCGCAGGAGGAAGTTGTATAACCTGCACGCGCGGTTACCAACACGTCCCCTTCAAGGGCACTGCAAATCCTCGCATTGATCCCAATACAATTACCACTTGTGGATTCGCCATCTCATCAGCCTCAGCCAACGCGACCTTGACCGTCCCCGTCACACTGCTGGCATTGTCTGCCGCGGCCTGACCTTTTTCGGCTATGGGAAACCGACCGACCGTCAGAAGACGGTTTGCGGCGTCCTGCTCGACTTTCTGGGATGTTTAGCGGTTTTGTCGGGAACCGCGATCGTTGCAGCGATATCTTGCGTGACCTTGAAGGCCTCGTCAAGGTAGGCGAGATGTTGGTTGTCCTGGGCGGCCTGGATGGTGTGTATTTAACTTTGGGTTTACTTGAATTTATAACTGATCTAGGTCCAGTGGCTGCCGACTCTGCTCAAGTCGATAGCTGGTGAAACACACGGGTTCTTTGTTGAGAAAGATGCGCATATCAATTATCAGGGTATGTCTTTTTGATCACGTTGATCTTACAGCCTCTAAACAATCATCTAGGCATTCTTTTGGAAACTATGCACAAGGATTTTCGCGGCGAAGTCATATATAAAGCCCAAACTGATGTTACCTTACTGTTGGCCAGACCTTACCTTTGCTCCCCGCGCTCGTACACCTCGCACCCCTCTCCCTGGCGTCATGCGCGATATGTTTTCCGACCACATGCGCGACGTTGTCATGGCCGTCGTCGAATTGAGCCACACCCTCAAATCAAGGTCGGCAACGACTTTGTGCGTGGTGTCTCTGATGGCGACAGAAGGCGTATCAGTATCGCCGAGGCGGCGCGCCCCCTTTCTCTGCTGAGACAACTCAACCCGTGGTCTGGACAGCGCGACTGCTCTCGAGTTCGTCAAGATAATTCGTTTGTCCACCAATCATATGGACTCTGGCCATGTACCAGGCGTCTCAGGACATTTACAACTTGCGTCACTTTCATACCAGGCATGGGCTTCGAGTGTCCGCCGCGTCAGACCACCGCCGACTTCCTCACTTCGTTCACCAGTCCCGCCGAGCGCCAAATTCGCCCTGGATTCGAAGCGAAGGTTCGTCGTACCCCAGACGAGTTTGTCAGGGCTTGGAAGGAGCGCGAGGACCGCAAGCGCTTGTTTCAGCAAATTGACGATTTCGACCGCGAGTTCCCTGTTGGCGGTGGCCGGCCAACTAAAGCATCTAGGATGGATGACCCAGGCGAAGGGCGTGTGAGTGATCACTCTATTTGCTAATTCATTGCTTGGTCCTCATATGTTTCGTTCAGGTGATCCAAATCAAATCCCCTTACATCGACGCCTATGCAGGTCCGCCTTTGTTTAACGCGTGGTTTCCAGCCACTGAGGGGTGACATGATCCTGTTCTTCACCGCTCTCTTGGGCAATCTGGCTGTGGCTTTTATTCCTTCCAGCGTGTTCTACGGCCTCCCAGCAGATACGAGCAGTGGCGAACCTTCGACGCGAAGTGGACCACTTGTTCATGTTTCCTCCTCTTCTCGTCCCTCATGACCCTCACCGCGTCGATGATCTTGCGCACTGTCGGAGCACTCTCACGCAAGATCTCGCAGTCAATGGCGCCTGCCGCAATTATCATCCTCGCCCTAGTTATTTATACGGGCTTCACTGTTCCTGTAGATGGGATGCATCCTTGGGTCAACTATATCGCTCCGATCAGCTATGCTTTTGAGAGCCTGACGGTCAATGAGTGTGTTCGGTGTTCGTAGTACGACCACATGCCCTTGGCAAAAGCTTCTCGATTGTTCATGAGATACACGGGATGAGCCATAGACCATCTATAGACGTACTCGACGACGAAAAAGTTTTTGGGATGACCTCAGGGAGACGTACGGGGAAGATGCTCCAGCGCCCACTCAAGACGATCTCAAGGTTCAAGAATGGAGCAGTGGGGCAGGATGAAGATGATGAATGGTGCGTGAATTCTTCCAGTTAAACTAGTTTACTGATTAGGGTTTAGATTTTTGTCTCAAGATTACACTTTTGTGAATATGTGGTGCAGCGTCAAGATACGTAGTAGAAGATTCGCCTCTTTGATACAAGGTGAGCCTTTTCGAATCCAAGAGAACAGGAAATACTGACGATTTCAAAAGAGGTATTACTCCGCCACGATTAGTGACTTCAGGAATGCGACGATGCGGGCACAAATGCTTTGGCTTTATCAAGAGTGAGTCGTGAACGGGTGAAAGTCGAATCGGTACCTTGACCCCTTGTTATTTTCATCTTTGAGTTGGACATCGTCTTGATGATGGTCTGTGGCGACGACGAGTGAAGCGGGTGCGGTGTTGGAGGATGGGCGCCCGCTTCGAGAGACGTTGATTGCACGACGTGGGGCTGGACGCTTTACGACGTCTCTAGCGACGACGAGCAGCTTCTCGGCCTCGTTGACGGGTGCAGTCGGCAGTGCGGTGATGTTGGAAGACGTGCGTGTGTTGGGAGAGATGGTGATTGGGGCCTGATGACTGTCTAGCAGGCCTGTGGTGCGTAGCACAGGCAGGACGTCGGCATTGAGGCGTCTACGTGTGCTGGGGGCGAAGGTGATGTCGGATTCTGGGGTCTGCACGGCTCGGAAAGCTGTGGTTGGCGTGGAGAACGGCTACGTACCGTCAGTTCAATTGCACTCTGACCCGCGGCCCTCCCGTCCAGCAATCTGTTTCTGGAGCGTATGTTATTCTCCTGACCCGAATGCTCGCGACGGACTGTCTAGTTGACTCATCCGGTAAGCAATTTTGCAAAAATTACGGTCGACGACTCACGTATCTAGGGTGCCATGCGGCACAGATTCGGAGGGCGGCGTTGTGGTTTGGGTCGCGGTGGAGTAGAGCACGGAGCCAGGGCGCCATGGCGGTGGTGGTGAGGTGTCGACGTGATGCTCTCCGCGACATCACGGCTCTTCAGCACGTCTCCTCTAAACAACGAGGCCGACTGTCTGCGCATGCCTTCAGACTCTCTGCCTGACCGATAAATCCTCCCCCTTCCCACACCACCCTCATGTCACAAACCATCATCCTTTGGCTGTTCCACCCACCGGGGCATACAAGGTAGCTCTCCAGAATCTGCAGTCTGCTCTGTCGTGGTGATACGGTGCTGGCTTTGAGACCCACAGTTTGCGCTCCCTTTTCCTGTCTTTTCCCCGTGAATTATCGACACTGCCGAGCCATTATGGCCAGCCTCCCGACACCCCAGACTACGCCGAAGCGACCCTCTATCGCTCGCGTTAACAATTTCGTCGGTATGTCATAATACTGAGTTTCCTACCAAGATATACTTACTTGTTCTTAGAACGTCTCGCTCGTGCCGCCTTCCCTGGAGAACATTTCGTCGAGTTCTTCCCTTGGATGCGCTACCTCCCCAACTCATGGAAACGCGATGCCGAGAACTATCACGCCGTTGACTCTGTCCTGTTCCAGTCTCTCTATGACGATGTCGAGAAGCGCGTTGTAAGTACATATCGTGACCGACGTCGTCAGTGTCTAACTCGCCTGTAGGAGGCTGGTGATGACCGCCCGAGTTTCACCGCTACACTTGTCAAGGAGAAGAAGCGCCACGGTATGAACGAAAATGAGTCTTCCTGGCTCTCCGCTACCGTCTAGTAAGTCTTCAACCGCATCTTCTTGACACCTATCACTGACGGCCGATTAGCGCTGCTGGGGCCGAGACTGTATGAAGGTCTTGTTTTCGTTTCGCTCCTTTCTCACATCTTTATATGTAGACAGCTGCTGTTTTGGAATGGTTTATGCTGGCCATGGCCAAGTACCCCGAGATCCAGAAGAAGTGTCAAGACGAACTCGATGCTGTTGTCGGCCGCTCACGCATGCCTACCTATGCTGACCGCGACTTCCTGCCTTACATCTCCGCCGCGGCTACCGTTCGTGAATGTCTCCGCTGGAACCTATCGATCCCGTCGGTGCGTATCAACTCTTGAGGTTTCCGCGCGCGGTTCTGATACAGCGTCTACTAGGTCTTCCCACAGAGTAACTCAGGTGAGATCGCGAGTACTGCGACGATCTTAACGCTCAATGCTTTTCGTCAGGACGACTACTATGAGGGCCACTGGATCCCCAAGGGGTGCGTACTTCGGTCTTGTGCTGCATTTTGCTTATGTCTCATAGAACGATTGTCATCGCCAACGTTTGGGGCATGAACATGGACCCTACGATCTATGTATGTTGCTTGCTTTTGCTTGGCGCTTGACCTCACCTTGGGCGAGGACGCTTCTGAATTCAACCATGGACGCCATATCACACCAGATGGAAAACTCGCGAAGGCTCTTGTGGACACTAAGGATGGTAAGCTCGTCACGTTGTTTACTTATTCGGCTCTCTCATTGAAACTTCACAGAGGTACGTGATACATGATATATCTGAAATTTCTCTCCGTCTAACTTTCGTGAACCGTGACCAGGTCACTTAACCTTCGTAAGTTTGAGTTCCTTCATCATTTTCCGACCTCTTCCTCGTTAGGGCTTTGGTCGTCGTATCCGTGTCGGTAGACACGTTGCCAACAACTCGCTATTCATCGATATCGCTTGTATGTCGCCGTTCCCTCCATCCCTCAATGGTTTCCTTATCTTTCTTAGGCATACTCTGGGCTCTCAACGTCGACGTCCCGAAGGACGCTTCGGGCAAGCGCTTGTTCCCTGATAGTGAGAAGTACTTCAGCGAAGGTCTTGTCCTGTACGTCGTCTTTCCCACATGCACTGTGAAATTGGCACTGATCGACGGTTCTGACTCTAGGCGACCTCTTCCATTCAAGTGTATCCTCACTCCTCGGTTCCCTGAGGCGCGCGCTATCGTTGCGGAGACGAAGTCCAAGATGAATTCACAGCCGGTCAACGGGAATCATCTCCTCAACTTGACTCTACATACCCGGCAAGCCGCGAACAGAGCTCTCAAGATGAAGGCCATACGACCTGTCCTATTAGTCTGTCACCTCCTACTGCGTCACGTATGACGAAATGCGGTCATGTCGGTACCCATTCTTATCATCACATTCTCCTACTGGAAAATTGGTCATGTCGAGGGCATCCAGGATGCCCTCTGGTGCTACTTTTAGACCGAGGCAGATCCAAATCGGATGCCAAACCTACGGAGGCAAGATCTATTTTGGACCACCGCCTCCTCGTTCCACGCTCACTCCTCTTTTGTCCTGTCCATCACACTTTTATCACACAGTTGGAGATGGCCTTGATCCCTGATGCTGATGTCCTGATGTCGCGCTGCTAAGAAAGCCGGAGGATGTCATCAATGCCATGCTTGGAGGCAGAGCGCGGAGGCAGAGCGCGGAGGCAGAGCGCGGAGTAAGGGTTGCGGAACCAAAACGTATGTGTGATGCGGCTACATGGCACTGGGTGCGCGTGGTGTTTTCATCCTTTTCGCCTCAGGTAGACAACCGCCGCTTCGCGCTACATCTAACGGACTTTATCAACATAGGCGACGGTGGTGTATCGGGTGTTCTTCTCCCGTCGTGTTCCAGCCCGATCTTTGCGAGCATCGTTGGTGAATCGTCTGATTGCTAAGCTGCAAGGCCTCGTATATGTTGGAGGTAACGGTAACTGTAATCAGTGTACTGGGTAAAAGATTACCTTATAGCTCAGCTTATATATCTATGTACCCTCAACAATATAGCCAATGGAGATAGCGATGATCTCGAAACATAGCTATGTACAGGCATACAAATATACTACATGTCCAGCAGTTTATCCCTTTCCTTATTGCAACCAGTATGCACCAGTACGTTTCATACCCGACTGAATACTAATCACACATGGAAAAAGGAAGAAGACAACGATGCATTTTCAGACTGGCGTAATATACATATACGAAACAGTTCAATCAAGCACGAGGGTGCTCGCATTGCGTGTCGAGCTGTGCCCTCGAGGTGGCCGCGCCGCTCGTCGAAGCACGAGCCCCATCCGAGAAGAATATTTTTCTGAACACAACATGAATGACAGTAACACGAACACAAGGAAAACAACATACCGGGTCTATCAAGCAAGCAGATCGTCAGCCTTGCGTCTCGCCGGCGCATTGGCTGGTGGCAAGAAGTGATCGACGATGAAATCGTATAGCGCCGGATAGTCGAAACCATTGTAGCTCTCGACCCAGCTGTTCGCGTCGGTGAGATTAAAATGGAGCTATTCAGGAAAATCAGAACACAATCCGGTTAAACAAGAAATGATATCTCACCATGACGGCCGCGTAGGCAATCATCTGCGGAGTGTATTGCTTACCCAGTCCAATCGGGGTCGCAACATTGGCCTTTGTGCCGGTCTTCTTGCGCTTGGCGGGCAGCTCGTTCTCGGTATCTTGACTGTCAGCGGAGGAAGGCGATGTGAAGATCGCCCTGTAAGTCTGGGGAACCATTAAGTCAGATCTGGCCGTGAGTAGATACCGGCTCTTCAGCCAGCCCGACTCAACATCCAACAAGTCTCCCGTGAAGCCAGCATAGAACGCGCGCACGAAGAAGACGGAGCCAAACTCGTATCCTGGCGCATTGGTCAATTAATCAGGACCGTGGCGACGTATTAGTCTTGCCAGGTCAGACAACGTCTGTATGACATGTCAGGTCGTTATGACCAGGGGGTGGATGAGTTGCGATCTACAAAGTCAAGGTCAGCGAGGAGCCCCGCGACGAGGAAATCGCGAATATTGGCTCGGATTCTGAACAAACGTCAATTAAAGGTAATGAAGCGAACAGCCACATACTCGAGGTCATCCCAGTCATGGTCGATGTCAGAAAGCAAACAGCTGAGAACATCACTTTGAAGACGATCTCCAGCGTGGTCTTGCCGGTCAACGTTGTAACGAAGATTTGCATACCATCGCGCGGACGATGTTGTAGTCGGACAGTAGGCGACCGTTTTTGCTTACTAGCGAGGATCATTGAGCGTTGCCGGTCAGGAGGAATGCCTTCTTTGTCCTGAATGTTCGCCTGCACAAAGAAAAGATAATAAGCTGTTGACCTGTGGCAAAACGAGACGTACCGAATTGACTGGCACGCACGTCGGCGCCCAGCCCAGCCCATGCTCGCTCTCTGCGTCTGTGGCGTGTCTTCGCGTAAAATCTGCTGCCCGACCCACCCCGTCACCTTCGGTGTCATCTCCAGCGTCTGTCATGGCCTGGTTCAGCGCCGTCGTCGGCCGTCATCCGTCATCGAGGAATGTCCAGATTGGCAACCTCGTTGAAGGGGTTTACGCCGGGCTCAGCGTCTCGGACAGCCGGAGCTTGGATGCCCCATTTCTGGGGGCTTACACGTAGGCTGCGTCGTCGAATTGACGGCTTACGCGTTCGATCCAACGCCATCCAAGTCGTAGAGAGGCGATCCGGGTGAGAGAGGAAAGAGAGAACAGTGAGAGTGGGAGGAAGAAGAGTGATGAGAGTTGTCTCGAATTTGGCCACGGCCCAAAATCGATACGACTCTGCTGGACAAACAGCGTCAAATAAAGACGCGTTTACCCTCTGCTCTCACTCAACGCGACTGTATCGTCTGCGTGCTCGTCGCGGCTCGTCGAAATCTTCCCGCGCCTCTTTTTCTCGTCCTCTACGATCTCCATGATGTCTGGCCTGCTGGCGCTATCGACCACACTCTGGCCACTGACTATCCGGCACTTTGAGCCACAGCCTCTATCGATCTGCTCAATTCCCGGCATTCTTTCTCGTTCTTGGTCGATGTACGTTAATGGATCTGTCACCCGGCGTCTGTCAATCCTGCCAACTGATTGAACAAGGACTTGAAGACAAACCTTGCGACTGACAATCATCTTGGTCGAGTCATCGGATACCTTCGACGACGTTAAGGCGAAGATCCAGGACAAGGAGGGTATCCCACCAGACCAGTAGCATCTTATTTTCTCCCGCTGATTTCGGTGAGTTGCTTTGGAAATCTTTAGTTCACGTAAATTGATGCCACCCCAGCCAACTCCCTCTCATCACCGCCTTCCCAGCTCGCACCCATTTCGTCGCCGGTATGTGGATTGCTCTTTTGAGCATTTTGCGCCGCGCCGAAAAATCCTTATCTCGACCGACTCTGCACCGAGCACCGCCAAGGAATGCTGCGTCGATCAGTCGGTCGTTGTCGCTGTGTCGCTTGCTTTAGTGGACGACGAGCTCGTCGACAATGCCTTCCGTAGTCGTCGCCATGCATTGGCGTGGCGTACAAACCAGCATCATTAGGATAGGATCAATTTGGGGATGTTTGAATCAAGAAGTTTTACATGTCTGTATCACCATAGTTAAGTAATACCACGCCTTTCAGGTTTCTTCTTCTTCCAAGCTTTCGTTCGGCACGGTCTTGCCCCAATACTTGTCTCCATAAGACAAGGTAAGTTCGTTCCGGGCGTCGACAGCTGGCCCTAGGATGATAACACTGCTTCAACTCGCAGCTGCATATGAGAAACGGTATCGCTCACCTGTTCTGAGCACGATGTGTTTCTCTTCATTCACGTAGACGACTTGAAAGATACATGAATAGCCTGTCAGGACAAGGCCGACAGCAATCAACTCACTCTCAGCGCTGCAGTTTGCGTATTTATCTCCACATTTAGAGCGTTTTCTCTCCTTTTCCGACTCCGGCCTATCATTGAGGTACCTAGTTACGTTCCCCATAGATGCAGCATCGATGTTTACTTCGTCATTTAGCAAGAACAGATAATTTCGCTTTGTGTATTTCGCAAGCACACCGTCCACTGCCAAACTCTCCCAGAGGTGTTCTTGATTTGGCCATGATATTCTGCAAACGGTTACGCTTGAAAGGAGAGAAGCCATGAAGCTCACCACCGAGATATGTATTGGCACCCATGACATCGCTAGAGGATGAGAAAGCTCCGCTGCCATATTTCGATCGTCGAATCTCGATCAAGTTCTGGTTCACAAACCGGATGATTAATTTACTGGTGTTGGGAAACCTAAAAGAGGGAGGTGCTTACATCGTTGATAGTAGCACGTTGCACATCGACATTATTACAGATACGCTTATGGCCTGAACCAAGCTTCAAGTCAGCATATTCTCATAGTACTTACACAAAGTGGCATACTTGAACCTGGGCTATCGGGATCAACACGTGTCTGTGCAATCTGATTCCTATCCCAAGGCTGTCAGCTTGCAGGGATTCGAATACAAAGCGTTAGGACAGACCTTGCTCCGCATTTGCGACATAATTCTGGATCACACTCTTGCTCTTGTTCAGCACACGGACATTTGTTGGATTTGATGCAGCCCCCGTCCACATAACATGAGCAGCCCTTCCGCCTACGATCACCTGTACATCATGTTAGGTTACCATGCAATTGCTAAAATCAGTGGCCACTTACATGTAAGCGCACAGTTACAACTGCGGAGACACTGTCGTCCCGTTAAGTAGCACCTACAGTCCATGGCTGTATTATCGCACGGCCCGTCGTGTACACACGGATGAACACTGCAGGAGAGTCATCACGGGGGGTACATCAACAAAGTGAAATAGCATACGGTGAGGCGAACGATTGTTCAGGACGCTTCGCAGGACCTCGGACTCCCGCAGATGAGACGGTCCTGAAGAGGTTCTGCCAGCATCGCGCCTGACATCAGCCTGCTTGAGGAAGCGAGCTCGGTAAAGGAAGATCTACAATAGTTCAAGCCAACACGAAACGGAGAAGGCTGGAAGTATTTAAGTACCTGATTGCAGGGCAATTTCGATGTAAAAGAGAGATCACACGGTGGGATGTCGGGATCGATCTTCAACACGCCTATGATGAACTGATCTTCATTGATGTCGGATATCACCTTACTCTGCCAGGTACATCAGTACTTGGTCAAGATGAAGAAAACTGTTCCCTGACCTCATCTTCGTAGCGATCCATATCCAGATGCTTGAAACAGGCCGCGCCACAAGGAGTAACATCCGAGTCGTGAAGCTCTTCCGCTGACAACTTTGCCACTTTCTGCAAAAGAACAGGAAGACGCGAATTCGTTTCCTCGTCCTTCTCCGCTACCAAAACGGAACAGAATTACTATCATAGGGAAAGGGAGAGTCGGAAGACAAGGACTCACGTCGATGCGTTCCGCACGCCACACGCTCACAAAGCGAACAATATGCCGGCTCGCAGGTGTTGATAGCGTCAAACACACTCTCAGTCTTCCGGTTGGGGAACTGCGGGTGGTTTTCTGATATTCTGCAGTTTTTCCACTTCATTTTCTGTAAACCAATCCAGGACGTTCGGCCGGTCTCTGTGCGCCACCAAGTTTGATTGAGGTGTTTTCGTACGAGGACAAGTTGTAAATGCACCTTTGATGAATAGCCCACAGCAAGCCAGAGTCATGCCCAACTTTCCCCACCAGGTTGCGGAGTGTATTTAGCGGAATGTTCCTAGTGTATAGCCTCTTGACGACCTCAATGCGTATAATTTCGACTAACCGAGCTGTTAGCGAACACCGCGCCACTGCCCAACCAAAACAAAAAAGACGCACCATCAGGATCCAGAAAATCCCTCTGCCATCCATACTTCAAATCCGGAATCGCTGTGATACAGTCTTGCAGAAACTGCTTCTCCTTGAACGCAGGATGGTCAGCATACGGGACGTGCGAGAGCGACTCCACGGCAAGTCCAAGGTCCGCATCATCTGGGAGAAGAACGTTCCTCGACACCGGGGCGCAGGACGTATACGGAGGATACGGCGCTATTTTGTTTTCAATGTTGATGATGATACACTCCTCGTCGTCGATAAGGCAGGCATCCATGCCACCGAGGTTGAACTCGCCACGGTCTGGGAAGGAGTCATCTGGGTTCTTGCAGGCCAGACTATCAATGGACGCCTGCGCATCAGCCTGCTCCCATTCATAGAACTCGCGGTAGACTTCATTGTAAATTTGGAGCGCTTCAGTTAACGGGTCGACGTTCAAGGAGGCATCCATTTCAGCGGGCAAGTCGACGTAGGAGCTATCCATTTCGGTTGAGGAGTCGACGTCAGAGATATCCATGTCGGGTGTGCAGGTCTTTCGTCGACTCTTCAACTGTGGTGGAAGTAAGTCGACGAAATAAACTGTGGGAACACTTACGTGACACGCGCAGCTACGTTGATTGTATCAACTAGCCAGGTAACCTATGCATATGCCTACTATATGAGCAAGCGTCGATATAGTAGGCTAGGTAAATCGGCAGCAATAAATGGCGTGAACATCTTTTGGTTGTGTTTGGCACGGTCGGATCAGTCGGTCCGTTCCTATATACCATATATAGACATGCTTGTCCTGCCTTGACGAAACGACACTTTCTATGGGTACTCCCTCATCCTCGCGCCATGGGAGGCTACCGGATGATAATACAGTCAATTCTACACCTACTATGCCGCGAAATAAGCCCGAATCCGCCCATCAAACCGTGTTCTCACTCTCTTCCAGGAAAGCACCTGGAAGAAAACTCCAGAACGTCGTGTACAGCTCGGAAACCCCATCGCGTTTCAGCACAGGCCCAGATCCATCTCGACCATCATCTCCCATGCATTTAGACGATCCCGAGTCCCCATCGCATCCATCTATCCGTAATCTACCTATTGATACTATGCCATCTCCGCCACGGGACCCAATGTCCATGTCAACCGACGTCGATATGACTGATATGGCAGATGAACCTTTGGATCCTGTGCCTGCGCCCCCTCCCCCGCCGTCCACTATCCCAAAGCTATCCTCACTATCCACGGCGCGGACGGTAGACGGGTTTCCATATACCGTCTCAACTCCTGGCACTCAGCGGAAAACAGCTGACGCGCTCAATCATCTTAAGGAGATTGGTCTCAAACCTGCCGAGTTCTTCTACACCGTTATGGATCGCCGCAACGCGCAATTTGACGCGTACCAGAACGGCTTCTATCGATCGGACTCATTCTTCTTCCTACCAATCGTCACACTCATGTGGTGGTGGTGCCGGGATCGTTTCACGGAATGGATGGCACCACATGCGAAAGGTTATGTGTGTGCAAAGGTTAAAGAGGAATTCGAGGCTTGGGTCCCCAAGATGAGGCTGAACGTCTCCGGTGTGACCACCGAGTTCCTCACGTCTTGGGATGTCCGTCGTCTCTTCGGCTTTACAGATGGCACAACCGAAGTGCTTTCGGGAGACGATGCTATGCCATGGTGGTACAGCATTCTGACAGTGGATCGTATGTCTCGGAAAACAAGGAAGGTTACGCTACTTTATACTCACTGCTCAGATGTTTCATGTCCGTACCAATACATGCTCCATGTTCCAGTTCATGTTCTGCGTCTTCGCGGCTCTCAGTCATTCCGGCATGTCTATGTCTTTCACGACCGCGTTGAACACTGTGTCCATGCTTGCTAAGCGTGCTGTTGCAAGAGCGGCAGTGTTCTCGATGGGCCCGCACATGTTCACATACGATAACATCAACCTTAAAACCTCCATCTTCGTGGAGCAGGTTCCTGGTGCAATGCCCAAAGTTCAATCCGGGACCTTTCCTATTCTGTACGAGCTTTGGGGCGTGGTAAACCCAGACGATCTTCTTCTACAGCCGTTACTCGATAACCTGAAGGTGGCCAAAGATCTTACCTTGCCCGATGTTCTACCCACTATCGAGGGTCAGACCTATTATCTCGCTCAGACCGAAATCACAATCGTGAAGGCTCTGCTTCGCTATATGCCTGATTTCTCCAAGACGGACAGATACACCGCACATCCAGCACTGCAATACACGCCGCGTCGTCCTCTTCCATTGAATTCAATCAAGAAGTTCTATCCTCTGAAAACAACCACCATCGAGGAGGCCTCCATTGATGGCAATCTTCAATTCCACGACGAGGTTTATATCAATCAACTTGAACGCAATCCAGACGAGCTCTCCAAGATGGGCATTCCTACATTCCCTGATCAACTCACTTGCTCTCGCATCCGTGGCGCGCAGGCCGAACGTCTCGGTGATGTCTCGCATTGGGAGACACGAATGGTCTTTACGATTGGGTCAGGATTATTTCATCTGATCATGAACTATGCGTGGTGCCTCTTGAACAAGCATCGGTTCAAGGCTACACAGTTGGGATCTCTTTCTCGCTACTTCCTAATCTTGGAGAAGAAGCGGTTAGCTGGGGAGAAACCAGACTACCACACGCTTATGGCGGCACTTGGACAGATCCGTGATGGTCTCTTGATGGATGCTTGGCGTCAGAAATGTGGCTACGCGTCATTGGAAGCGTTCGCCGCGTCGAATCCCGCTCCTGGGGAATTGACCAAGATAGCTTCGGAGATACTCTATGAATTTGCAACGCCAATCCCGGAGCCGTTGAACGACAGTGATAGGAAGCCTTCAGATGACATTATCAACCAAAACACGCGCCTTCTTCTTCGTGACCTACTTTATCTCCACGAGCTTACGGACGCAGTTTCGAGTGGAGACTTTGGGCGGATCGAAGATATTCTTCCAGACATTGCAGCTATATTCCGCGGTGGCGGTTCCAATAACTACTGCACCGAGATTCTTCATCTTCTTGATGACTGTATCTGGACCTATCTGGACTTCCCGGACACTTCATGCCGATCGATTTAAACACAGAGCATCTCATCGGGTACCTCAAACAGTTGTTCTCCGCAAAGGGCATATATGCTTCGTGGGATCGACTTGGAGATGTATCGGCAGCTATCAAGTTGAGCTGCAGGCGGTCAAAAAGCATTTTGGGACCATGATGGAGACATCGTACAAGAACACGCTCAAGACCCAGGTCGACATCGCACCGCTTGTCTGGAAGATTGCCGATACTGTCCGAGAGCTCAGGATTCAGGAGTTCATTCCTCAACGGATCGGCAACTTAACAGCAACTGCTGCGTTGGATCTGCTTGCTGTCGGGATTGCCAAGCTTGAGTCTTCGACTCTTCGAACCTTCAACAAGAAAATGCGCGCATTTATCAATGGAACCGCCTACAGCACGTCTCAGCATCAATGATAGATCAGACAGAGCTGAGTCCTGACGTACCGTTGACTCTCCCGAAGTTGAAAAGAGGACACGACATGTCCCATCAAGATCTGTAAACGCCGTGTGCGTACGTCGGAGATATTTCTTGGACATTCCACTATGATAATGCCGAATGATACCCTTCTGTTGAAGATCGGTAGGAAGAAAGCATGTCAACTCCTTTGCCAGCAGAACAGTATCTGCCTTTTTATCGCAGAAGACAAGAATACGAGTTTGCACGAGTGGGTCGGTAGGATCGAGGAGGCACCGATAAGTAGCAACATCATCAAGTGAACCGGTGACTTGATGCATCGCATAGATAGTGTTGGGGCGATTCACCGTTGTACGATGGGTTTGGTAACCTTCTCTGAGAATCCCCATCCGCTCGATACTCTTCTGCACGTGTGGCGGGCACGTCGCCGTCATTCCAAGCCATGGGACAGAGCTCGGAAAGAGCACTTTGATATCATTCAGTCTGCCCCAAGTTGGTCGGAAGGCCGGGATACCATAGTGGCTGAGACCATCAAAGTGTGCAGTATGGATCTCGTCGACAAAGAAGTATCGTACAAACTTCCGAAACGCTGAGTTGCGAATGAGAGAGCCCATACGCGGAAGATGCCCTTGTGGATTCAAGAAGCATTGCTCTGTTGTAATGATGAGGTGTCGCGCTGTTCCAGGTGTTCTTCTCGCAATATTGAATATGTTGTCCTGTAAACATGTTAGCTCGCGATCACGTTAAATACGTTATACAAGTGACTTACAGTCCAGAACTCCGAGCCGCGTGGTGTATCATCATTGATGCATACGGTACCGGCGGTTGGAATACCGTATTTATGGTGCGCTGTGGTTTGCGATCCACTCATACCTAACAACCGATTTCTTCTGCAGTATGGTGCTTTTTGTTCGTGTCTGCTTTTGGTGATATGTATCCAACGAAGTTAACGAGAACGTACAGCGGCCGGAATAGGTGCACGAGAATATCGGTCGGAAGACTGTTTGACGCTTAACGTCGTTTCTCCGGATACTGACCTTCCTGATCTGCACGTACTAGGCTAGGTCCGTTGCTTTTCCTTTCCTTCGTACACCGCCAATCTAACTTGAGTCTCAGTATGGATCTAGACGGTGGTGGCTTTACATCTTCACCAGTCTACAACCTTTCTTATATTGTTCAAGAATCTATTGAAATGAACGAGCTTATTATCGCGGTGTCTAAGGCCCTGGGAAACTCCCCTAGGACTCCGGCGATTTTGGCGGATTTGAGGGCTCCAAAAACGCGATTTTGGCGGCGAAAAGTCGCGGATTCGAGGCCAAAATGGAGGAAATGCCAGCGGATTTGGCGGATTTCACAGGCTCAAAGGTGATGGTGAGCAAATTTTGGGCTCTGTACACCGGGGGGAAAATTTGGACCGGAACCGCTTACTGCTCTCAGAAAGCGCGGAAATGACTGTTGTAGGGACCGCGGACGTAAATGAGCTTTGGCGAAGCGAAGGACCGAAAAGAAGCCAAGAAACGCGATCTGAAGGCGTGACAGGTGAACACGTGCCGTGACATCCTCGGCGATTTTTGGCGGATTTGAGGCTCAAAACCTCCAAAATCTTGCGGATTTCAGGCCCATTTCAGACCTTTGGTCCGCCGGAGTCCTAGGGGAGTTTCCCAGGGCCTGGTGTCTATGAACTACAGGTACGTCTGGATGTCTCTGTCTGACCATTGTCCCCAGATTGGCGACATTCGGTTTCCTCGCATCGGCGGGTCGTCCAGTCCGGCAATGCCAATCTTGGCTTCAAAGATCAACGTCTGGCTCTGCGCTGGATACAAGAGAATATCGCGTATTGTGGCGGAGGTCGGTAACCGCCCAAACTACATTGGTTACAGATTTATTTTCAGCTAATGTTCCAGATCCAAGCAAAGTCACAATATGGGGCGAGTCCGCAGGAGCATACAGTGTCGGCGCGCAAGCTCTCGCGTACGACGGTAAAGATGGCGAAACCGGATTATTCAGAGGCGCTATTTATGAGAGTGGGACCGCAGTTGGGGGTTCGATGTAAGCCGGCTCTCCCTCCCATTTTTCACTCACCACTTTGCCTTGTGCAGATGATGTTGAACATACGCAAGCTTCGTACGATGACATCGTCAACCAGACCGGCTGTGCATCGTCCTTCGATACACTGGATTGCTTGAGGACGGCGCCGTACGATGTTTTTGTATACTGCTGGAGACGCGTATGCTTTGAGATCTACCTTTGGGCCCGTCGTTGATCGGGACTTCATCCCCGATTTCCCGAGCAAGCTACTTCAAACGGGCCAATTCGATACGAACGCTACCGGGCTCGCTGGGGCTAATACGGTATGATTTGTTTGAATGGGTCTGTCCGTGGTACTGACTTAGGCTTGCCATTAGGACGAGGGCACTGCGACTTTCTTTGGCTGGGACGGGATCGACACGGATGAGCAGTTCTACGCGCTCCTTTCTAGTAAATAATTCCTCTGGGGCTGTCGTCGTCTGCTGATCTGTCGCCCCAACAGACTCGACTCTGAACGGACGTAACATTACATAGCGTTGACCGTGACACTGCAACCAAGTTGATCGAATGCTACCCCAATGACCCAAGTGTGGGCTCACCGTACGGCACTGGCGATGGTGGTGTCAACTTCACAGAGCACGGACTGCAGTATAAGAGATCTGCGAGTTTTGCTGGGGACATGTAACTGAGGGGGGAGGTCATGACGCAATGGTCTTCGAATGTCTACTCGTATCGGGTGAGTCCATCAATCTAGAGCAGGGGATGACAAGTATCTAATGCGGAGGAACAGTTCAATACTCGCTCAGAGCTGATTCTGACTGCGGTAACTTTGAGTGGTGTTAATCATTATGACGAGGTACGGGTTGCCCACATCTGACTCGCTTGTCGATGCTGAAAGTCGTACAGATCCCATTCGTGATACGTATGAGATGTTCCTCGGCACTGACCCCACAGCGTTGGCGGTCTCCAAAGACATGGTGAGGGCATGGATATCATTTACTCGCAATGTGCGTTCATCTATGACTATTCGTCTTCACATGTGTACTTACATGCTAACATGCTCATCAGCTCAACCCGAATCACGTCACTAGTGACCTGCCTTATTGGCCTTCGTATGGAGAGAGTCCTGTGAATATGGTCTTCGATGCTGGTGGATCCTATGTCGAGCCAGATGATTTTAGGAAGGAAGGTATAGCCTTGATTGATACGCGACCGAGGAGTTTCTGCGGTAGTGTTGGCCATATCAACTACGCTTTTTTCGACTGCGTGTCCCACCGAGCCCTGTTGTCACTTGTCAATCCACGCTGCTTTACACTAATCTTGCCATCTGCACTGATGATGCCCTTGGCGGTAGGTGATTGATGATTGATGCGCAGTGTGGTCTGCCTGAGCGAGATTTCTCCGGAATAATCCCCAAGTTGAGGCAGAACGACCAATCCATCTCTCTCTCATCCCGGGAACCTCATTCACGAAGAGTGGAGCATGGACTCGGAGGGTGGGTGATTCTGAGCACCGGGCGGGAGGGATACGCGGATCACTGGCAAGGATAACGGAGGTCTCCATCGCTACGGTGTCAAAAGCGAAAAAACTGTTGCGTATGACGGCTTGAAGAATGAACAGCAGACGGAGGAGCTCCTGTGGCGTAACATCAATAATATTAATTACAGAAGACGTGAGCGTTGATGAGGGACAGGCAGGGCTGTACTCGGGCATCTCGTCCATCTGTGGCGCGGGCTTCCTTAATAGCGCCGTTCAGGCTGCTGGCGGTATCTTCAGCTCTGGCATGGACTCTTCTGATGTCCCTCGCGTTGTGTCCAGGTTGGAGGGTGTCGCTACCGCGATTGGATGCCTTGTATTAGCCTCTTTGTTTTTTCTTAGCTGCCACGCTTGCATTGGAACCTCTTCATAAACAGGTTTTGCCGTTCTTGCTGAGGCAACTCAAAGAGGATGTCTTGAACGATCTAGCTCTACTATAGCTTTCCAAGGTGCAGAAGCGACTGTATGACGAAGTTTCACAGTCCCCAGCGAAGAAGAACATGGATAGCACGGTACAGGCCGGAGAGCCTGCTAAGGAGGGTGGGAAGGGCCAGCAACACGTCTTCCGATCACTGCAATATTTGCGAAAACTCTGTAATCATCCCACGTTAGTTCTCAAGAATAGTGACACCATATCCACTGTGCTCGCGACGGTCTCCGGGTCGGCATCGAAGTCGTTGGATGACCTACAACATTCACGGTTTTCAAAGCGCACGTCCCTGCTCATCTTACTTCGGCGGTCGAGGTCGCAATTGACGTCTCCCCGACTGGACTGGCGGCGCTGGAGGCAGTGGAAACTTACTTCTTGAGGCGTCTCCTGCCACATGTTCATGACTACTCCAGACTGGCCATCCTATACTCCAAAACGGGTCTCATTCCTCTGCGCTTCAACCGAACGCGCCGTCGATCTTGACTTCGGCAGATTCGCCGAGACCTGCTCATTTGACTTTTCGAGCTTTGAGCCCTCCATGGACCAACTCTTTCGCCAAATGCGCACTAAGCCGTTGTCACAGCGATTACTGGAGTAGATTGATTTGTAGGTGTATGACGAGCGCTGCCTGATTCGAATAGAGAATATTTACCCCTTGACAGCAAACTGAAGTTGGTTCCTGTTCCTTTGGAAGCGCGCGCGCGACGCGGCTGCTACATTTGACGACTAAAAAGATAAAAAGACTATTAGTTAGGTGGTCAAGACGCTGAGAACTGGGGCAAGGGCCGGGGAGAGGGGGGGGAGGGGGTACAGGAATAGCATTAATTGAATAGAGGACCCACTTAATAGCTCCTGCTGGACTTGCGCCACTATCGTATGCCGGGGCCGTCGCAGAACGAATCGACTCGAGGGTATCGAATAGGTCCGATATAGACGATGGTGAGGTTGAAAGGGCGCAGTGCACCGTCGAGCTTGGTCAAACCATACGCGTTCTGCTTTTCCGGTCAGTACTATTCGTCTGTGGATGTAAAGTAATGCACCATTGTCCACTGAAGACCCGCGAGAGCCTCTTGAATTTCTACGGCTTCGCGTTTATCTTAGCGCATGGTGTGGTCGGAGCTGCTCTTCGAAAGCGGCATAAGTACCTCCAAATGCGCCAGTCTTGTAACCATTTAGATGCTGCCGACTAGTTAGGAAAATTGAGGGAAACGGTATGGGGGTCCTATGAAAGCCGCGGGAGCACAGCGACGATGGAACCGGAGACAACCCATTTGAGAAACAAGTACATGATGATGGGGGAGAGGAAAGTTGGAGACCATAGGTATATTTTATCTGTATTCGGTTCCAAATCTCACTCCTGTGAGGCTTGTCGTATGTTTGACTTGTATGGTCATTTCTCAGAATTCTATCTGAACCGGAGCTACCAGAATGACAGACGAGAAATCCAAAAGAGATAAGTGCACCGCAGAACTGCTGCATCCTCATTAAGTGCACGGCTAATCATTCATATCACGACCAGCAATGGAGTCACATAGCATTTGGTTGAATAGAGTAGGGACAGCCAATAGGAACCATTTTTTGCCTCGGGTGCATCAAAACCTGCTGGGGAAAACCTCATGGAGAGGACAAAACCACCAGAGAGGAAAGCTACCGGGCTCTGGTGAAGTACAGCGCACACGAAAGAAAAGCAGACTGCCGTGAGGTATGCGGTCCGCGCAACGAAGCAAGGCCAACCTGTAGTAAGGTAAGTCAACGAAGAGCAGAAAGGATGAGGGTACCAAAAGAACGATCCAGGCGGGGACAACAGAATATTGATCGCAGGAGGAGTCCAAGGATGAGGGGACGGCGGGGGCGGTGGGCTGGAACGTGAGGTCGCACGAGAACGCGCGGCTGGTGTATCTGTCCGCGACAAGAAGGGAACTGCCAGAAGGCCTGATGGTAGGGTCTGTTCATGTTGGGACTTGGGCCAGGACAGACAATGTCTGTATGAAGTCTACGATGAGAAGAGCGGGCTACAAGCGAGAAAGTAAAATCGACAAAGGTGATCAATGTACTGCGAAGAACTCGGCGACAACCCGTGAGTGATACTTACTATGAGGCACGGCACACTCAGCGGCCCAAACCAAAGCAGGCCGAGTGGGAGACCGCGAAGTGAAGGGGCACCAGGCGTCGGGGATCATCAACCAAGCCCGACGCAGACTTCAGTAGAAGACGGAGAGCGCGTTCAACTATAAGGTTGACGCCGGGGAGTGGCCTGGTATCGGTGAATCTGGGCGCGCCCAACTATGAACACGAAAAAGGCTGCTGAAATTAAGTGTCACGCACAGTTGCAACCCCCACTGGAAACAGCAAAATGAATGGGCGCCGGTGCCCATCGTAGGGCGGGAGTGAGGACCACCCGTATCACTACTGATATTTCAGGACAAAAGGCAGTTGTAATAGTGAAGAAGCTTACAAGGTATAAGTCGAATTCCTCATCAAGACAGCAAGCCATAGATTATACAGCGGCAGTGGGGATTACCCGTGTCTGTGCAGATACTTGAGCACACAAGGAACCTGTAACAGTTCGAGAACTTACACAGTGTCGGTCGTACTCCCTCCTCGAGACAGCAAGCCATAGATCATACGGCGGCAGCGGGGATCACCCGTGTCTCTGAGGATACTTGAGCACACAAGGAACCTGTAACAGTTCGAGAACTTACACAGTGTCGGTCGTACTCCCTCCTCGAGACAGCAAGCCATAGATCATACGGCGGCAGCGGGGATCACCCGTGTCTCTGAGGATACTTGAGCACACAAGGAACCTGTAACAGTTCGAGAACTTACACAGTGTCGGTCGTACTCTTCCTCGAGACAGCAAGCCATATATCATACGGCGGCAGCGGGGATTACCCGTGTCTCTCGAAGTCGCTTTTCCATCCCATGAAGACAGCAAGCCATAGATCATACAGCGGCAGCGGGGATTGCCCGTGTCTCTGAAGATACTTGAGCACACAAGGAACCTGTAACAGTTCGAGAACTTACACAGTGTCGGTCGTACTCTTCCTCGAAACAGCAAGCCATAGATCATACGGCGGCAGCGGGGATTACCCGTGTCTCTCGAAGTCGCTTTTCCATCCCATGAAGACAGCAAGCCATAGATCATACGGCGGCAGCGGGGATCACCCGTGTCTCTGAGGATACTTGAGCACACAAGGAACCTGTAACAGTTCGAGAACTTACACAGTGTCGGTCGTACTCTTCCTCGAGACAGCAAGCCATATATCATACGGCGGCAGCGGGGATCACCCGTGTCTCTGAGGATACTTGAGCACACAAGGAACCTGTAACAGTTCGAGAACTTACACAGTGTCGGTCGTACTCTTCCTCGAGACAGCAAGCCATATATCATACGGCGGCAGCGGGGATTACCCGTGTCTCTCGAAGTCGCTTTTCCATCCCATGAAGACAGCAAGCCATAGATCATACAGCGGCAGCGGGGATTGCCCGTGTCTCTGAGGATACTTGAGCACACAAGGAACCTGTAACAGTTCGAGAACTTACACAGTGTCGGTCGTACTCCCTCCTCGAGACAGCAAGCCATAGATCATACGGCGGCAGCGGGGATCACCCGTGTCTCTGAGGATACTTGAGCACACAAGGAACCTGTAACAGTTCGAGAACTTACACAGTGTCGGTCGTACTCTTCCTCGAGACAGCAAGCCATATATCATACGGCGGCAGCGGGGATTACCCGTGTCTCTCGAAGTCGCTTTTCCATCCCATGAAGACAGCAAGCCATAGATCATACGGCGGCAGCGGGGATCACCCGTGTCTCTGAGGATACTTGAGCACACAAGGAACCTGTAACAGTTCGAGAACTTACACAGTGTCGGTCGTACTCTTCCTCGAGACAGCAAGCCATATATCATACGGCGGCAGCGGGGATCACCCGTGTCTCTGAGGATACTTGAGCACACAAGGAACCTGTAACAGTTCGAGAACTTACACAGTGTCGGTCGTACTCCCTCCTCGAGACAGCAAGCCATAGATCATACGGCGGCAGCGGGGATCACCCGTGTCTCTGAGGATACTTGAGCACACAAGGAACCTGTAACAGTTCGAGAACTTACACAGTGTCGGTCGTACTCTTCCTCGAGACAGCAAGCCATAGATCATACGGCGGCAGCGGGGATCACCCGTGTCTCTGAGGATACTTGAGCACACAAGGAACCTGTAACAGTTCGAGAACTTACACAGTGTCGGTCGTACTCTTCCTCGAGACAGCAAGCCATATATCATACGGCGGCAGCGGGGATTACCCGTGTCTCTCGAAGTCGCTTTTCCATCCCATGAAGACAGCAAGCCATAGATCATACAGCGGCAGCGGGGATTGCCCGTGTCTCTGAAGATACTTGAGCACACAAGGAACCTGTAACAGTTCGAGAACTTACACAGTGTCGGTCGTACTCCCTCCTCGAGACAGCAAGCCATAGATCATACGGCGGCAGCGGGGATCACCCGTGTCTCTGAGGATACTTGAGCACACAAGGAACCTGTAACAGTTCGAGAACTTACACAGTGTCGGTCGTACTCTTCCTCGAGACAGCAAGCCATATATCATACGGCGGCAGCGGGGATTGCCCGTGTCTCTGAAGATACGTTAGTATACAAGGAACCTGTAATAGTTGAAGAGCTTTACCCAGAGTCGGTCGTAATCCTCATCGAGACAGCAAGCCATGGATTACACGGCGGCGAAGGGGACTACCCGTGTCTCTGAAGATATGTTAGTATACAAGGACCCTGTAATAGTTGAAGAGCGTTACCCACAGTCGGTCGAAATCCTCAGCGTGAGAGAAAGCCATGGATTACACGGCGGCGACGGGGACTACCCATGTCTCTGAAGATACGTTAGTAATAGTCAAGGAGCCTGTAATAGTTGAAGAGCGTTACCCAGAGTCGGTCGAAATCCTCATCGAGGCAGCAAGCCATGGATTACATGGCGGCGACGGGGACTACCCATGTCTCTCGCAGTCGGTATTCCCTCCCAGGGAGACAACAAGCCATGGATTACACGGCGGCGAAGGGGACTACCCGTGTCTCTGAAGATATGTTAGTATACAAGGACCCTGTAATAGTTGAAGAGCGTTACCCGCAGTCGGTCGAAATCCTCAGCGTGAGAGAAAGCCATGGATTACACGGCGGCGACGGGGACTACCCGTGTCTCTGAGGGTATGTTAGTATACAAGGACCCTGTAATAGTTGAAGAGCGTTACCCAGCGTCGGTCGAAATCCTCAGCGTGAGAGAAAGCCATGGATTACACGGCGGCGACGAGGACTACCCATGTCTCTCGCAGTCGGTATTCCCTCCCAGGGAGACAACAAGCCATGGATTACACGGCGGCGAAGGGGACTACCCAGGTCTCTGAAGATACGTTAGTATACAAGGACCCTGTAATAGTTGAAGAGCGTTACCCACAGTCGGTCAAAATCCTCAGCGTGAGAGAAAGCCATGGATTACACGGCCGCGACGGGGACTACCCATGTCTCTCGCAGTCGGTATTGACTCCCAAGCCACGGATTACGTGGCGGCGGCGGGGCATACCCCTCCTTTTCGTGTTGGTCGTCTGGAGTCGCACTGTGGACGTACAAATAATGGTAAACTACCTAGTTTGTCTTCGCTGACTGCCGGTCTCCAATGTTCCAGCACGTTGCACAAACTTAAAGCGTGAACGCGTGAACCCTGAAAAACCTTGATGCAGGATTGATGCAGGAGTAGCACGTTTCCATTGACATACATAACCATCTTCAACTTGCTCTAACAGCCATTGAGCCGCCACGCCTTTTATCGGCTCCCATGCTTTATTTTCTCGGGAGCCTCAAGCCCTTCCGAGGCTGACCTGAGCTTTTCTGACTTTCGACCTTCCAGGATTCCGACGAAGGATTTGGGATGTATTTAACTGCGACCTCACTCGTCGGCAGTAACACAACGAATACCCCAGCACCGACTCCTTCGAGTCTCATGGCATGCGATGAGATGAGGAGCCATAAGACTCGAAGAAGTCACAGAAAGCAGCTTAACAGCAGGATGCTTGTCATATCCCGTTCATTTTCTTCCCGGTGACGACAGCGTGGAGCATGGTGAATCCCGAACGCTACACTTGAGGGATCTGGTTCTGGGATGTGTACATGGACTGGGCGTATAGTTGGGGTATGTTCACTCCTCACATTTATCATCTAGAGAGCTCATCATCACAGTAAACCTCGTTGGCGCCAAGGGCGAAGATGGATGCTTTGCCGTTAGTCGCGGCTTGGAGACGTGCAGGAGGATCGGTCAAAATATCGGTGACTGTGTGATTGCGCAACACAGCAGCTGAGTAGAGCTCTTCTCTATAAAGCCTTCAGAGCCCTTAGTCTGACGGCAGTGCCTCATCTCATCGAGCGCGCGTCCTGTCAGAGCGTACACCAGCTCAAAGAGGATCCAGACGGCCATGGTCCGTGCCTGGGAAGCCTTTCCTTGGACATTGCGAGGTTTCGGCGCCTTCCATGAAAGCCTCGCATTGGAATCGGCGAGTTATCCAGCTACTCGCTGACGAGGCGGCAAGAGTTACTTCCAACTCCCCGCTGCTTGTAACACTTTTTGTGAACAAGCTTTTTGAGCGGTTCGTTTTTCTCCTGCTCGTCGCCTTATTTCGCTCTTACAGTTTGTTCAGCTTCTCTAATGACACCGGCGACTCTCAGGCCGTTTAGAATTCAGTCACGATACCACTATAGATATGGCTTTGGCTGCCTTGGGGCTCGCAAAGTTGGTGTTTCTCTCCTTTTAGATTGTCAGATTTGAACATTTTCTAGGGATGACCCGCCACTGTCTGCAACGGAGCTAAACGAGCTTTCAGGACAGGCTCGACGCAAGTACCCTTTGCGGCACAGGTGGTCTGGGACAAGTTTTCATGTTCGTCGACGTAAGTGCTGTGGATCTCCGAAAACTTTGTGTTTATTTGTTTTAATATCCAGTTTTACGGGTCCTCGAATTCGCCTCATTCTCAATGATTCGCCGCTTCCTCTGCCGACCTGTGCCTGCTCCTCCTCCTCCGAGGATAGCCGTTACGGCTCCTGTTCATTGGAAAACTTCATCGCTTCGAATACTTTCAGTATCGCGATTACGTGGGGAGACGAATCGTGGAACGCGATCTGTGGCGCGGCCGATTCCTGACAGACAGATATCTTTCGCGTTGTGCATTGAAAAGATAATTATACGCGAAATGAGCGCACATTCAACGAGAAGTTTGACTGATCTAATCTCTTCTCCCTGCGACCCACAGGAAGTAAAGTCCCGTTGACTTCGCCTGCATCTGACTATCCGTGGGTGCAAGTTCGAGTGTCATACGTTTCTGGAGCTTCGTCCGGAATTCGGACGCTATGTTTCGGAGGAAGAAAAGGCTTTTGATCTTCCTGATACTGATTTCATTGAACTCGCCGGCGCATCCTGTGTGGATCTCATGTGAAGATGCATTCGGATTGGCTATCCTTGAGGCAAACATCGGAAGTTGATGTGAGTTGTCACATTCCTGTGTTTGGCAACCTGAAAATTTGCTAGTGTCCTGACGACTTCGCGCGGTAGTACGAGTACTTGTTGCTGTTATCTAGCTCCTTAGCTGGGCGTTGAATGTTTCCTCAAAAGATGCCAAGCGCATGTTTAACACGCGTACGTGTACTAGTCTAAACTTGGGTCAATACGGCCTTCTTGCAAAAAGGTGAGTTTTTCATCGCCGGGAACTCCTGGAGAGTTATCCATTTTTGACATGCTAAACACTACGTGTGACGCCTCGTGTCTATGCCTGACTTTTCCTAATGTCAACATCGTATGGGGCTCACGGGATTAAATACGACGTGTTCACCGAATCGCAACGTTAGACCAATCAAAACGCAGCCCAAATTCAACCACAAGGGTTGTGACCAATGTGGCAAGAGGTAAGTAGTGCCTCAGACTTTAATGCGGGCTCAATCGCTCCCGAATCTCGATCGCGAGTCGTACGCGTGTCATTGGTGTCGCTGACAGTCAGGGAACACAGCAAATGGAGACCGGCATATACATCTAGGTCCCAATTGAGGAATCTAGGTTGTTTTCGTGATGGTAGCTTTTCGGACAGTTTTGGATCAAAGTGCGAGAGACTTCGTCCTGACGCAACACACACAAGATCAGCCTCTACTTTCCATCTCATGTTCAAGACGTCGCGGCTCAGCCTCCCGCGTAGCAGATTAGAGCAAGCGCCAAATTGGATCGAGGGACGCGAGTGTCGTCGTCGAACTTTCCTTATGAGCTTTGTTTGTATCCAGTCCTGCGATTTTCGAAGATCAATCAAAAGAACCGGTATCTCATGCAGCTGGTATTAGTCTGGTATTCCCGGATTCTTGGCTATTTCGGGAGGCTCATGTAACTTCAAGTAAGTTCAGATTATTTAGATCTACTTCTTCTTCAGGTCTCATGCCCCCGTCAACGGCAATGCCCTCGCCGCCCCATCAATACGTCGGGGCTCATTCGCAGCACCTTCTCGGCCGCTCGACAGTGGATGTACTATCTGACGCTCCCGATGTACATTCAGTGCTTACTCATTCGTCACTGTATCCCCCGGAGCAAGGGCTTGCTCCGAACCTAGAGACTAGGCGGACCTTTAAATTTGTCGTCTGATGATGGCGGAAAGATGAAGAATTCTAACAAAATATACATATAGTGATAGGATGTAACTAACCATCGGCATCGATGGCATCGTCTACTATGCATATGGCCCCTCAGCCGCGTCATGAAGCAGACCTCGCGCCTCCTTATCCGCCTGCTTCAGAACCTCCCCGCGGCTAGGAAGGTATTTCCGTGGTTCGATAGAGTTGTACATTCCCGAAGATAGACCTTCCAACGACCAGAGTATATTGGCTTCAGGGCTAGTCTCCATGTTGCCCGACAATATCTCATCTACCTGCTTCTTCAGCAGCGGATGTTGTAAGACTCGCGGATAGTACCTCCCGCTAATCATCGAGAGCGACGTGACAAATTCCTGTTCTGGTGATATAATTGCTCTGAATTTATACCCTGCTGGAGGTGACGGTAGCGGGTTCACTGGAGTCGGATGCGATAGCGCGTCATGAAACTTCCCTCGCGTATCGGCCTCTGCTAAATCAGTTTCTGGTACAATCCAATCATCATCAGCCAATTCATACAGCAGTCCCGCTAGACGGCACTCCTTCTTCATTCGCCCGCGACTTTCGACCTCTGTCACGAAAATCCTTTTCACCAGTAAGAAAAGCCCACGAGCACTAGCCCCAAAATCGGAAGGATTAAATCCTCGTGCTATGCAGTTCGCCATTTCTCGCGCACCGGGTAAAGCAGGCGCGAGAATCTGGTCACTTCTCTCCGGCGCTAGACATCGCCGAGGAGCCTTCAGCCTAATGAACTCGTCCGCCCATATTCGTTCCGCGCCCCACCATATGCCCTGAAAGTGCATGACATTCGTTACGTATTCGCCTAGTATCCGCCTAGCAGTAGCAGGCCTGTCATCAAGACGTTGCTGCAATGGTCCACTTGAGATTGATTCATTCGCTAGTGCATTATGACTGCTAGCTGCATTCACCGCGTCGGCGAGGGAGTTTGTCATGGGTCGAAGAGCGGGAGCAGTGGCAACGGTGGGAGCCGCTAATTTGATCTCCCAGTCATCTGTCAAGGTCCAGAACTCTGAAAGGGAACCTGCGATCTGTATGGCGAGAGCGTATGAAGATAGAGCAGCTTCCCATGTTGCACCATCAGATAGTGGGTTGAAATTGGACGTCAGGTCATCGATCACGATTTCTGCAGGAGAAACATCGCCGAGTGCATGCAGCAGACTTTGTGGGTGTAGATATGCCTGGTAAGGCAAAACGTGGTCTTCAGACAGGGTGACCGTGGAGGTGGTGCCGAGAAGTTGGATGTGGTATACTTGCCTTTCCTCGACGGACCATGGGGGTTCGCATCTGTTGAGAATGGCAGATTCAGATTCAGCAGTTCCATTTTGGCCATTGGAGGAAGAGGTGCTCTGCGCGTAGCTAGGAGGCGGAGAGGACAGGACATTGACGGTCTTCTTTGCGACCTTGAGCTCTCTGATAACTCCTGGCCATAATGGTATGCACTGATTGCTTTCGGTACCCTGTATGGGCTTGAGTAGACTCGCCCAAACCAGCTCCTGCTCTCTGTGCCATCGTCTCATGTTTGAGCTAGATAGCGGATACATAGCGCTGAGATCATTCGAGCGCTCAACAACCATGGGAGATTTTAGAACTGGGGCTTTCTGCACGGACGCGTGAACACCTATGTCCTGTCTCACGGTTGGCTGGGCAGCGGGGGGCGTGATCTCTCGCTGGGGGATACCCCGGCAGTATTTACATTCACAATCGCCGCGTTGCATAGGAGGCGTAGTGAGCCAGATGGCGTGGGGAAGGAATTCGACAGGCGAGCGGAACTTTTTGCTGTGGCCTGCAAGATAGTGAGTACACACGCGACTGGATGGATGGCAAGGGTTTACCATAAAGATACAAGTCATGACGAGGGCTCTCTGGTTTGCCTTTATGGTGATCAAACAAGGCGTATCCCTCTGGCCAGTCCTCGAGCACGTATTTATCATCTAGTCACGGTTAGGTACGGGTTATTTGATGCAGATGCATACTTACGAGCTCCCGGCCAGCCATACTTGGCTGCTAAACCCTTTCCAAGTACGCATCGCCATTTGATTGCGCCTGGGCTGTCGAGATCAAGACGCTGCATCCAATTAACTTGGGGTTCGCCGTCGACATTGAATATTTGTTCTGTCGTATTTGTTGGCCATGTCGACGAGTTCCCATCCGAGTTGTCTATTTCTCGAAAGATGGGGTCTGTCGGGAGGACATGGTTATTTCCAATGTAACGGCCCATGGTGGTCGAGGAGAAGGCTGTTTGACAGCGTCATCGGGGCCAAACACGATTAATTTCGCCGTTGTCCCCAGTCCTACTTACTATATTCGCTCATCCATTATCAGTCGGAACAACCCAGATTGAGGCAGAACTGATTGCGGCGAACCCTGCCGCCCGGCGAACTCTCTGGCGAACCCTCAGGAGTCAGCGACCATTTACCAGGCCAGCCAAACAGCGTCATAAACACGATGCTTCTTCCTCCTCACCACCGTCATCGACACGGATTCATTGTCACCGTGTATCGCCCAACCTTCCCCGGAGCCCCCGACGATGAGCAGGACTCCGTAATATGTTGTCACTAGACCGATTGGGGCATAACCTCCTCGGGCTTCTCGGACTCCTCTCGTTATAGGGACTACGCCCCTACACCACCCGCATCACACACTCGACGCCTTTTTCTACTTATATCATCTCGCCTGTACACTCTTATTTTTGACGATACCCATCGAATCAACGCCATCTACCTGGCAATACTTGTTCCTGGTCTTCTCGAGTCCTTGCCTAAGTCGGAAGGTCTGCCTTGACCTTCGGCACACCCCCCTAACCCACGTTCGCCGGAAATTCGCCGGAGGTTCGCCGCGAATTGGTTCGCCGCTTTGAGTTCTGCTCCGCCCTCCCCTACGTCGCCACGGAGGACCTGGTCTATAGTGGAGACGTGCATCCACGAGCAGATGCAGCTGCTGGTGCCGTTCTGGGTGTCACTGCGAGATAGGTTTCCGGAGGGGATAGGATGATTGCCTCGCACTGTCATCGTCGTCTACCCCGCCTTGACAGGCCATTAGATACTCGCATTTCTACTGTCGTCCCTGGCCAACGTCGCCTAGCGCATCCCTAAGCACGTTGTCCGCATCATCCAGCTTGACGAGTCTCCTGGCGGCACGGGCTCAGGGCGGCGTTTGGAGCTATGTGTTGGTCTGGAGGAGTTGAAAATCACTGGACGGTCTTTGCAGCGTTACCTGATGCAATCGCCATCGACGATTCCCGTGTCGAATCTCCATCGCCTATGTACGGACTCGCTTTTCACCATCGACTCGTGCATCGCTCAAGGCGCCGCCCTAACGCATCTCGAGATTGACGGCATGTATGCCTTTTCGGAGAACGCCAATTTCCTGCACACCAGGCTCCAGGCGTTCCCGTCCCTCACACACATCGAGATACACAATGTTATCGACACTCGTGGGGGGGGGGTTTATCAGTAGGTCGGCTTCGATTAGCGTCTTAGAGGCGGGATGAAAGAAGGCGACGTCTTGTTGACAAAACCAGAGAAGTAACAATGTTGGATCTATGATATTGCTAATTAGCCGAGAAGAGATGTATATGACCACTTACATCGTCTTCAAACCCATACTTCGTATCGGGAGGATCTTTTCCCCAAATGCCGTCGAACTTGAGGTCCTTGTTACCGTCTCGCTCCATCGCCTCGGCCGGGGCAATGACTTTGGCGTTCGGATAGGCAGTCTTGTACTGGGCTATGAGAGTACACGCGTCAGTTCGTCGACAATGTATCAGTGGCAGCCGAAGACGCTGTCCTCGATCTCTACGGCCCTGACGACGGATGGAAATTAAAGCGCCGTCATGTATGGACAGATGGAAGCTGCCTCGCAATCCCATGCATGCAATGCGCAAGGCCGGTGCTGGAGTATACTGGGGTTCCTGGAGCGTCACGCAACGTGGCGGCGCTAGTAGTATCAGGACCTCAAAAGAATACCGAGCTGAGCATCTGGCGGTTGTAATAGCTCTACTCTCCGCACCCCCTGATCGGCCACCTGGTCTATTTGACGAGCGCTGTACGGTACGCAGGTTGTGTTGGAGCCTGTACTGCCCTATCCAGACAGCCAGAACACCGACTTATTATCGAGGCCTAGGCGCAAAACATTTATCCCGCTATTTGTGAGTCTGGGACTATTTTCTATTGTCCAGGCGTGTTATTGTCGAGGCGCGTTATTGTCGAGGCGCGTTATTGTCGAAGTGCGTTATTGTCAAGGCGTTATTGTCAAGGCGTTATTGTCCAGGCGCGTTATTGTCCAAGTGCGTTATTGTCAAGGCGCGTTATTGTTCGAGGCGCGTTATTGTTCGAGGCGCGTTATTGTTCAAGGCGCGTTATTGTTCGAGGCGCGTTATTGTTCGAGGCGCGTTATTGTTCGAGGCGCGTTATTGTTGTGGCGTGCTTGAGTGAATCCATGAGCAAATTCATATACAATCTGCAAGAAAGGTTTGGAAAGGACTTGAAGACCCGCCTCCCCTCCACCTATCGCTCATCGATACTTTTTTTTCATGTCAGAGCATAACGATGCTCCCTCCCAGGTCAGACTCATTTTCACTTCCATAAAAAAAATTCATTTCAACTCAGCAGGGCCCATCCAAAATACGTATCGTGCAGGTATCTGGGGCTGCCACGCCACGTGCAGTACGTCTTTTACACGTCCGAGTGTTTGATGCTAAGCCTGTTTCAGTTATCTCCTCCTGCTCCACAGGAGCCTCATAAAAAGACTGTACGAAATCCCAAGCTCGAGCGCCTGGAGCGCATGTATCAAGCCGCCGACTTGAGGTGTAAGCGACTCAATGAAGAGAACCAGCGCTTGTATGAGATGATTCGAGGTAACGACAACCTGGACGAAGATGTCGATATGGAGGGCCACGATCTTAAAGACCTTCTTATAATTTCTCAAGCTGAGCTCGGGGCGGCTCATCACCAACTAGAGACTGCTCTTCAGCAAATTGACGGCCTAGAGCAATCCATTGTGGAGTATGAAATTAACGTAAGTGCGCTAAAGTACACCTTTTCAGTCTCTCCTAATTTTATTCCTCCAATCGTGTCAGCGGGAGTCAGCTCTGGAGAAGGTATGCTTCCTGACCAATGTCAATTCTTCATATTCACCAAACCTCAGCAACGACGGGAATCTGATGCCAGAAATATGGATCAAGAGAACCGGATGGCTGTTCTGAAGGCGGAGTATCATGCTGCGCTGTTAGAGGAAAGGAACAAACTACAAGCCGAGCATCAGAGGAAGAGCGAGGCAGTAACATTTGCGCATTCACAGGAATTGACCTCCCTGAAAGAAACACACAGTCGCGAGATCACAGCTTTGAAGAAGACACTGGTAAGAGTTCCTTTTCTGTAGGGGTTTTAGCTTTACATTGTCCATAGAATGATCGCAAGTTGGAGATTGATAGCCTTCAAAATCGACTTGTGGTACCTTATTTCTCTGAAAGCTAGTAGGATGCTTCTGATGTTTTTATAAAGGCTAGCAGTAGCACTGGATCCCTTCGTGCTCCACGACGTCGCAATAGGTTTTCTGAAGTTCCCATCTCCAGCGCACTTCCTGTTCTTCCTATTCAAATTCAGAAAGCCTTCTCTGCGACTACAGATTCAATGGACATGGATTCTCACCCTCAATCCTCTACCACGGTTCCCACATCTACTCCAGCATCATCTACCTCTCAGACGGCTTCGTCGTCTACCTCCGTCCCGACAGCGTCATCTGCCTCTCAGACGGCTTCGTCGTCTACCTCCGTCCCGACATCTACCCCAGCGTCAACGGCTCCGTCGACTACCTCCGTCCCCAGAGGAGGAGAAGGATCGACAGAATGAACTTCTTACTAGTGAACAGCGAAAGTACTGTGCTCCCATTTGAATTCCTTTACGGCACTAAATCGTCACACAGTATTATGTGCGGGAACAATGGCGCTTGCACTACGATTGCGATACGGATGAAGAATTCGCCGCCTTCACTCCCATAACCACTGAAACTCCAGAACATTTCAAAATGGTGTAGAGGATTTACCTGGTACAGACACTCAGACCATCCTTACTCGTCGTCACTCTTGGGCCGCTGTTCTGCTTATTCTCTTATTTCCTTCTCAGTCCTACTTATTGCGATACCTATCTTGCTATTGTTCTCAAAGACCATCGTATGTACAGTACATCGGAATATGCATCTCGGTTCTCGTTTGACTGTACAGTTGAAGGCCTACAATGGGACAGCATCCGCACAACTGCAACACAGCTTCCACCTCAAATTATTATTACGTCTTACGTCCGTCTGCTTTGGGGTCTAACCGCAAAGCAGAAGGATCCCAATGCGAAGGGAGCCTCCGTGTCTGATGTCTTTGCTGCATCACTCAGGAGACGAGAAGAAACTCGAGACTGCATACAGATGCTTGAATTCGCGCACGATGAAGCAGCAAGCACTGCTGTCGTTCAACGCCCATGCGACCTACTGCTTCCTTATAAGCGTGTCCATCTCCTTGCTCGAAGAGAAAACACGCTCGCAATGATGCCTGATGACATCTAACACAGTACGATACAAGGGTGGAAATTTCGAATGTTTCAACTGCCATGAAGCGGTAGTCTCCCTAGTCAGCCTTCATATATGTCAAATTTTTTTTATATGGGGAGGGAAAAAATTGAATATACTAGTCTAGCTCGACCTTCGGTCACCTCGGGGCCGGATATGGTAGTCTCTCTCTGAATGGAGATGCTGCCGCATTGGGAAGGCAGGTGCTCTCTGACTGACGCGTTCAGCTCGACCTGCTGCTGGTACCGCACAATTACGCACCCGCCTTGTGCTGCAACTAGAAAAAATATTCTATTACATGGAAGGTCTCACTTGGACCATTCTGAGGAATCTCCCACCCCACCGCTGCTGCTACCATCTTTCGCTCAATACCAACTGTTCCTTACTTAACGACTTCTCACCCGACACATCATATGAAGCTCGATTTTGCTGTACACCCCCAACCCGACCCAAACCATATTCGTTCCACCTGATCCATCCCGCTTCCTCTACCTCGGCCAGTAAGCGCCGCCGTGCATCGAAACCCTTGTATCGGAGACGTAGATTCTTGAAGCCTGATCGATGCAGGCAGTTCCCGCCACCCATACGGCAATATCTCACTCGTCGGCCGTGGAATTCACCGAGTCGCGTCGTTTGACCTTCTTGAACTGGTGGTTGACCGAAAAGGTAAGCAGCCGCGAGCCTGATGCCACCTAGGAAAACCCTTTGCGCTCTCCGCGCCCACATGTTTCAGTGCTCGGGTGAGTGAAATCGTGCCGTTCGTCGCGGAATTCCCAAATTCCCACTCAGTCAGCCATAGTACTGCCTGCAACAGGAAGTATGCCTCGTACACCCCCAAACGCTGACCCAGCGGAATTCCGCTGGGTGATCGGACCGTGAGTTTCCAGCGTGTGTTTTGCTGGGAGTACACTGGAGGGCCAGCTGGATTCTCGTGAATTGGCAATCCCTGGATTCTTGTGGGCTCAACGCTAGCAGACCGCTGGAGGTTTCGGCACAGGTCTTTAGACTCGAACCAGCACAATCGGAACGCTTGATGATAGTCGATCAAGCATATACCGATATGTAACTTGATCGACTGTCATCAAGTTTTTGAATGGGACTGGCTCGAGTCTAGTATCTCTTGCTTGCACATGTGTCGACCGGGCTGAAAATTCCTCCAAGTCCAGGACTTGCCAATTTCAGCACTCACCGTCACCCAGCGGAATTCCGCTGGGTCAGCGTTTGGGGGTGTAGTTGCCCGGGGTCCGCGCAATAGCGCCTTCGCTTTCTCCAAGTCATCCGGAAACACTGGATCCGGGAATATAGTCAAGGAACTCCACTATAGCGACCGTCACCGCTGTTTCCCGTAGGCCGGTCCTCTTGTCGCGATACGCGATCCGCCGCTGGAACAAGGTACGCCAACGCCTGGGTGCCTTCAGCACGTCGAACGGGGACTTAGCCGGATCCTCGCCATACACCATAATGATGTCTGGCAGGGCCTGTTCCTCTGCCAGTCCCGCATCGTCGCCAACGTACTGCTTGGCCAAGGTAATCGCGTCTGCGACCATCTTAGGGTGTGCAGTAGGCTGGCTCCGGCACGTCTGCGCGAGACGATGTGGCAAGATTCGCGTTCTCGGATCGCAACTGCTGAATGTCGTGCTCGACTCGAGCAATAACTTCATTCGCATATTGTGCATCCCTTGCTGCGATAAAGGTGGGTTCCCGCCTCTCCTGTGGTTCGTTCAAATACACTCGGTAGTCGTCGCAGATCTTACAGTCCCCCGAAGGATGACTTATAACCCCGCAACGACTGTTGTACTCGAAAGCCAGCTGGGGCATACGATAGTCGGGACGGAACGAGGAGGAACCCGTACCGCCACGACCACCGCCATCGACCGCGACCACGCCCATCAGCACCACGAAACGTGGTACCACGTGCACCACCTCGGAGAAAGTTCGACGACGACATAAAGGACAGTAAGCTGGGTGAATTCAGCACGACACTGCTATCACCCCGCTTGAAACTATTTGAAGTCCCGACTTGCCGCGCTGTGAGTCAAGTTCCACCTGGCTAACACACCGTCCTCATGTCGTACACCAGGCAAAAATCAGAACTCATCGCTTCTGCAGCCACCCGTGCGTCGCGAGCAGAATCATTCCGATCCATGATTCTTTGAACGACACAGCCACCACGGGCAGTATTACCACCACTTTTAGGTTTATCCCGTTTTACGCACTCGGGCGCGTTTCACAGGTGTTTTCGGTGTTGCACGGGCAGGCTTTGGCAAGTCCTCCCATTCACGACACCTTTCAATTTAAGATACTCATCAAGTGCCCTCGAGGCTCAAATGTCTCATTGCCTGACATCTACCGGATGTGGAACCAGATCTTTGTTCGACGCCACTCGTGGTCTGCAATGCCATCAACAAAGAATTCTGCATCAGGCGGCGCGCCGAAGTCATATGGTTCAGGCGCACTACGATCGGGAAAAAGCAGTGCGTCTGATGTACAGAAATTTAAAATGAAATTAAAACTCCGACAATAACGAAATGGATTGTCTACTTTTTCCCCCTAATGGTCTAATACTGTGGGTTGATTCAATGGGCCAATCAAACCAAATCCACTGCACGACTGAGCGCAGCGATATCCTGCAGGGAGCACATATCCACCGTAGACCCTAGCGGCCTCTCATCAATATCGGCGGAGAGTTGCAGGGCCACCTTAGCCTGGACCTTTCCGTTTCGGTGGTGGTTACGACACTTGCGCATTTGTTTTTTGATGTGACGAGCAGTGAGTTGCTCTGCGCGATTGGTAGATATCCAGTCAAAGTGAACAAGCCAGACTTTCTGTTGGCAAGTTGGACCTAATATGATTGGCCAGAGGTATAGGAAGACAGCGCGGACACGTACAACGTTGCCTCAATGATGGAGTACCGTTGTCCCAAGCTTTTTGAAGACAATCCTGGGCAGGAAAGTCACCTCTGATGTAAATTGGGAAAACAAACCTCATACCATGTCATATAATTGTTCAAGGCAAGGACATGAAAGAATGAATACGGGTTTGGTCGTATCTTTGAGGCAGATCTGATCTTCATGAGATGGCGTGTTTGGACAGCAAGAAGCCCACCAGACAGTTGGCACGAGAACGCCAAGATGAGTTCTTGTCCATTTTTTTAACTTTCCTGAACAGCTGCAAAGCTGTTTCAAGGCCAACACCTCTCTTGACGAACTAGCTCTAACCGTTAGTTGGCACCAGGGGTGAGGGTGGAAATAAAACCTCAAATTTATTTTCATGGGAAAGACCTGGAGGGGGTGCCTTCAGCAGCAGCGCCCGGAAGAGTGAGTCCATACGGAAACTGCGCAGCGTGAAGTGTTGTAGTGTGAAAAGCGCTTGTTTGCATTGATTTGGCGACGAGCTCAATAAACGCTCGGCTCGCTATCGAGCTTTTGTCTGCTTGGTTTGGAGAGCTGTCTTTTGAAGGCGTTAGGACAAAAATCGTGTAGATTTTAATCGCTGTCTTTGATTGGTTTGCCTAACACCGTCGCCCTGCTGGCCACTACACGTTCAGGCCCAGGCGTCTTCGCAGCTCGTGGTTTACGCTTCAGCTCCTATACTCCAACGTCGCCTCCCTAAATCCAGTCGTTCGCCGCGCGTCTTTCAGCTCCGTTCGTCACGGCGATGGCTCTGTCTAAGGCTTTTCCAGCGTCGCAGATGTGATTTCAACTTAATCGACCAGGTGACCTACCCTTTCTCTCCGCGTTTCTCTCACCGACTCGACATAAGAACCGGTTCGCCTCATGTTCGCTTAGCCTCGGCCTTCCCGCCCGCCATTGACTATCCTTGTCAGCCGCCGTCTTTCTTGCCGACGTTATTTGAGGCTTCGGACAACCACTCAAGTCATGTCCACGACGCCACTACCGTTCACAAGACGCTCATTCACCCAATGGACTCTATCTACTTGGCAAGCAGCAGAGTGAACATTGATAATATTAATAGACTGAGAGACGAGCGTTCGTTCAGGGCAGTTGACTTAGACGATGCCGCTTGGATTTCAACTTTGCCCGAAGTTCCTCCTGCCCTCTCACCGCAATGGCTCCCATCCGTACCTCACATCTCGCTACGTCTACGGGATACTATCTACCCATGTTCTCTGTTTCTTTGAGCTCGGATGCGAGTTTCTACCACGCCTTCTCAACCAACTTTTCATGACCTCCGTAGAAACTCCCGTAAATTGTCCGTCTGTCGCCCGTCGTTAGTCGTCTATAATGGTCAACAATTTGCCCGATATTGGCATACCGGCGCCAATCCCGGACACGTTCGATTTCGACACTCAGATGGTTCGGCCAGCGTCGCTCGAGCCGTAGACGCTCATGCTGCAGAGACGTAGCGTAAACGTGAGAGCATTTCCTTCCACTCCTGATCCACAACCCTCATCTGCTCTTTCAGGATCACGGCTGTTGAGAATTCCTCGTTACGCGTGCGCCAAACCTGTTGCTCTAGCGAGTCGTGGACAAGACTCACTGGCATATACAGCGGCTCGTTTTACCACTCGCAACAGGCGGGAACTAATGGAAATCTCTGAGCAGGATCACAGCAATACCTCCAAAGGTCTTCCCATTCGCTTCGCCCTTTCCAACGCTGATGTTCTTCTCTAGCTCGGCCAGGAACGTTTTTGCGATCATGGAGCATTCTCGATGATAGGTAGCAGTACGAAACCTAAAACTTCTATAGCTTTTTCTTCTTTTTATTACTTATCGCTTTTTCTTTTCGCTCGGCTGACTGATTAATAGGTATACTCCCAATATTGTGCAATGTCTTTCAGTCAACAAGTGATGCCGCGATCCCGGTGTAGGCAGCCTTGAGCAACCATGATGCTACTCCACGCGATTCGAACATCTTCGTGATTGTCTGTATAACACGCGATTTCTCTGTGCCTCCTTCGCCGTGAATAATCATTCGTAGTGGTGGTACGATGTCGTTGCGCTGTTTATTGTTGGGCACAACAAACCCGCGGCAATGGGAACTGGCAGAGCTGAGCAGACCCATCATGATCCACCGGGTCACGACGGCACAGGTTGAGAAGGAAGGCGAAAGACCTGTGATTCAGATCTGATCATATTTCGTTGTCGTGCTGATAAGTATTGCAAGCAATAATGATGAATCATGAGATGGAAGGTGAGAGCCGATACGTGTGAGTTGCTGGACAGTACTGCCCAAACAGAGAGCTCCCGCTCTATCCAAGCTTCTGAGCATGAGGTACATCTCTGAACGGTGATGATATTAGACATGCATGCATATGCCAGCGGTTGGCAGATGACACCAGAAGGTCACGAACCTGAGTATGAGTATGAGTATGAGTTGGGGCTAACACTCCTGTAACTTTATAGTTCCAGTCGTGCTTCCGCGCTCGCGTGTCCCGGCCACACGCCCGCGGCCACCAAAGCAATGTCACATTTGAGTGGGCACTCAAGTTGCCGTCGCCTGCATACACTGCGTGATGAGTGACGGACGACTACCAGACCCCATGGCAGCCATCCCAATAAGCCGGATTGAATGTTTTTAAGACAAGGGCACAACTATCATCATAACTTGCCGAATCCCCGCAGAGCCAGAGCCGTATAATCATCCGTGGCTCAACAGTGTCCTCATAACGAGCACACCAACATTCCGAGGACAACAGCGCCTATTTTCAAGAAGTAAATACAACCGCAGGATTGCGCGCCTTCGCTGGCCGCCTGCTCTGTCTTCGCCGCCTTGAAACAGAAGCCGCAGACCAAGGAGACATTCCTCGTGCGGTTTAGACCCCAATCGTCCTCGTCAACGCCCGTGACAGCCCGCAGATGGCCTCCTATCAAGCTGGCCTCGTCGCTCCAGCAGCACACGACTCACAGACTGCCGCGGTCCTGGTGAGGAGTGCTATCCTACTCGAGGTGGACTCTGACGCTCCCCCATTGCACCAGACAGACAACCCGCCAAGGCGACACCCACGCAGTTTTCCTGACGAGCAGCGGCGCTCTCGTCGAGGCGTACTGGTGCGACTGTCCCTCCGCCTTCATTGCAGACACACAACAAGCCAAGGTGACACCCACGCAGTCGTCCTGACGAGCAGCGGCGCTCTCGTCGAGGTGCACTGGTGCGATGATGATGGTGGTGGTGATTGAGGGAAGCATTGATGTAGGAGATCATAATGGCGCAGATGGATGTCAACGTGAGTGCAACGCCACTCTCACGAAGCGAGTAAAGTCTTTTGTTAATGGCGGCACAGAGGTCGGATGATGTGAGGGGATTCGTGATTATTCCGTATATGAGCCATGGGAGTGCAAGTAAGGATACGGGAGGCAAGGTTGTTTCTGATGCGCTGTTGCCGATTGAGTATACAACTGGTACGGATTGGGAGGCGGCTGATTTTGAGCACTCGTATACTGAAGAGGTTAAAGCGACTGAGGTGACGGTGAAGTATGAAAACTTCAGCAGCTCATTTGACATAGAATCAACAAATTGCCAATGCTGCTCAAGATCCTGTCCTTTGAAGCTCGCACGTTGAGTCGCTCGAGGAAACGTCTGGACCGGAGAATGCAGAAGATTACCCAAACATTTTGTCTGTCTACCTTCAAGCATATTCTTGTGGACAGTTGCTCAATCACTGACCACTAGAACATAAACCTTGTACATTCTGTCCCTCCCAGAGATCGCTGACACCTCAGGCCATCGCGAGACCTGGGAGATCCGGTGCGGATCTTGGGGAAACGTTTATGGAATCAACGGAATTAGGAGAAGTCAAAAACTTACCGTACATTAGCCAAAGATGTCCTTCCATCGAGCAGCACGAAACCTACTCAGACCTACTCGCATTAGTTTTGCGCGGTCGCGAAATCCAGTCAGTCGACTGTGGTACGATGACCTGCAAAGGATGATGATCAGAGGGTCTAGCCAGTATGACTGGAAATGCATACCGCGGCAGCCCACCGGCTACGTGTCAGTTCCTTCTCAAGTAACCGAACATTGTATATATTCGCTTTGAACGCCATCGAGAAAGTCGCCCACAAGTGGAACAACACCAATGAAAGCGTCCACGACGATGTAGAAAAGCTTCAGGAGGTCATATAGCTATAAATAATACCAGAGGAAAGACGAGCGTACCATCAATCCGACGACATACCATGGTAAGCTGAAAAGCCTGCTCCGGAGAACTTGGTAGAGAGCGAGATACAAACAGAAGGCGTCTCCAACGGCAGGAAGAGCTACGCCGATTACAGAGTCCAATTGCATTTCTTGGGGTAGTGATGCCAGAAAGGGAAACATTGGGATAAGCCATATAAGATGCATCTAGGAGGAATGCAACTGTTCGGACTACGAGAAGATAACATCTTGGATCAAGAAACGACGACGTTGCAGAGTCCTCTTACTGTGGTTGTAGATATTCTGCGCCTACGGGGATAGGCTTGAGGAGTTGACTCGTAGAGTGGGTGTTCGACTTGCTTCGAGAGGCATTTTCGCTGTACGTCTTCAGCAGCGGAGAGAACCCAGAGAACATCGTACTCACGTCACCTATATTTACACGTCCACTGCGCTTGAAAATTCGAAGAGCTCATCTTATCGTCACGGAGAGAAGTAATTGCCAATGTCTCAAAATGGACCCCAGCGTCAGCGTCACGTGCCCCCGATCGTGTTTCTTTGTCCTTGCCTTCCCCCTTCATGTTGGCCACTTTTACGTGCATTTCGGGAACATCACACACGTCGGACTGATTGCACATACTTGGTCATCCAAAAGTCAGCTCTTAACACTCATGGGAATTCGCCGCGGCCCGCGGCGCTTGAACAATTCCCACAGATCGTCAGAAAGGCAGAAGTGGACGTACGTAACTCTTCTCAAGTCGTTGGCTCGTTCCTGCTCATCTGGATATGAATTCAGTTCCTTGACTGTGTTAATGGGTAGGTCTACTCGATTCCCTATGCTTTGAACAGAATTTCAAATATTTCCAGACACTCCTACAATGTCATCCTTGCGTTCAAGGACAACAAGTGGGAAATTCTTACTTTTGAGAAGCTTCCCGAGGGCGTGCAACCCCAGATTTCGGTCGAAGAACTCGTAGCGTGTGAAGCGATTGTCAAGGCCGACGCCAGAGTTCAGCAGCTTGCCAAGGATGTTTGGCAGTCAACGCGACTGCATGTTGCGGATCTTGGGACTCAGGTTCTATTATAGGCATCCTTCCCGAACAAATCTATTGTGATGGGTGGTCTATCGGATACGACGACCGGTTCCCGAAGAGCCAACGTATCCAACATGTACATGTGTACAAGCACTGGTTTTTGCCCGTTTCAGCGAGCATGAGAATTTGTACGCGCATCCTATGGTAGGTTCACCCTTTGAAAGTGAGATCTCGAATGGCCAACGATTCCTAGGATTTCGTTCCTGTCATCGACGCGAACGCCGACGAAGTAATTCACATCGGTATGCTTGAGCTTCCAACTACGTTCCACGAGCGTCTAACTGAGTAGTTTATATGTCGCTGGGGCTGTGTACCTCGCCGACAAGAAGACCATGGCACCGATTTCCTTGACATCCGCGGGAATGATTGCTATCGTGTTACGTTGTCGGCGCTAGCGCGGAGTAGATCAGATATTGCACGTAAACGATGCCATAACATACCTTGCTTCCTCCCTTGATCTCGCCGGCACGAGCAGCGGAGAGAGTTGCTGGACTCTCCACATCATCAAACTCCCCGACGACTTCTCCAAGCGAGGTTGTGGATGCTGCTGCCTCGGTTTGGTAGCGATTAATCGTCTTTTTCCAATCCGGGGAGAGGCCTCCTTGTTCGTTCTTCTTGGATCGCTTTTTTTGCCTGAAAACACAAGTAAGTAGGGCACAAACGAAGGTAAAATATACAAACTGATCATTGTCTTCAGGCTGGGCGTCCTTTCGCTTGTTTCCCGTAACCGTCTTTGCCGGCGCCTTTGCTGGCGCAGCTCGTGCTGCTTCGATTTACCGGCGAGTCGACGATTTTGCAACCTAGAGGTAAGTTAGAGTATTCTTGATGCAAAATGTGGCTCACCTTCTTGGCAAGCGATTTCTCCTTCCTTTTCTTGCCCGCCTCGCCCTTTGCCTTCATAGCGTCCTGGGCCTCCTTCCACGCCAAATACTTGTAATATTCTTCTTTCTCGGCAGGCGTCATTCTGTGGGTATAATGGGTGCCGCGGCGGTGGTCCTCTTCCTCTTCTTGGGCCGTTCCTAGGCTTCGCTGGCCACGACATCGTCTGCCAGTGGATCCTCCTCCTCGTCGCTTGCCTCCTCGTTGTCTTCATAGACGTCGGAGTCCTCCGAGTCGTACTTGGGATTAAGAGGCCCCGACGAGTCATCATCATTGCCCACGGCGACATGGGGGTCATCGTTAGGCTCAGAGTCATCATCACGAAAGGCGCTCTCACCGTACATGCTGCCCTCCGACTCTGTCTCTGGTGGAAGATGAGGAAGAAGACCAAAATCACTGTCACCCCCCTCCATATCGACATCCGCATCCTGCTCTATCTCAGCGTCGAAATCCTTGACATCATCCATGCCGGTGAAGAAGTTGTCCTCTGGTGACTCGGGGGAACGTGCAGTCATGGCAGCCGCTACGGGGTCTGGAGAAGCGGCGGATGGTTGCTGTGGAGGTGCAGTAGGCAAAGTCGCGGCAGTCGACTGAATAGATGGAACGACATTAGCTTCGAGCAAATCGGGTCGAAGAGACTCATTGATTTTATTCGCGACGGACTGCTTATCCTGTGCCCGTGCTATTCGTCGTCGCGACTCGGACTGAGCTGCCTTGGTAGCAGTTTTTTCATCCTTCTGACGCTGCCTCTCCTGCTGTTCGGCCTCCGCCTTTTCCCGTTTGGCGTCCTCAATCTCTTTCCGAGTATGCTTCATTAAGGACGGATCAATGTGGACGGTGGCGCCGCGCGTCGCATAGTGCTTAGACATCGCGCCGGGCGGTGAGGGATGGAAGGGAAGTTGGTTGAAAATTGCGCAATACCGGCTTGATTCTGCAAGCATAATCCCGACGATTTTCAAACCGGCTCTTTACTGATTCGTTGCATAGCCCCTGTTCGTATCTCTCTCCATCGCCACCATGAGCGCTCGTCGACGTCGCACTCTTGGTACTATTTCCTGCACTTTTGCGGGATGCGAAAGGATGTTCCACAATCAGAGTGGTCTCACTCAACACGTCAATTCGAAGCACTACACCATTGAGCAACCACTTCCGTCACCCCCGCAGCCAACGATAACCCGTATGACTTTGATAATGGTCCTGGTTTCAGTCCTCCTCCCTCTCGTGATCCCACACCTTCCCCTCCTCATTCGACGCCACCTTCACCCAACCGTGAACCATCTCCTGACGCGGATCGTGCAGAAGATCACATTTTATCAGTCCTCCAGGACCTTCTTGAGGAACTCCAAGGCACGCGAGAAAGTCGACAGCTTGACAGAGCTGACGAAAGACCTTCACCTCTATCCCGATTTACATGGTATAGTGTTTAACCTTGCACCGTGGACTTATTTCACTGCTACAGGTAACCGCTCTCCAATTACTGATCCACGTATGCGTGGTCCTTTGGTCGGCATTACACTTGTACGACCTTTTTCGCCACCGACATTAATTTACTCAACTGGAGATAGGACGCCGGGCTACACGATCTTGCTCGTAAATACAACGTGACGCTCGAGGCTATCACGCTTCAGACGCGTCATATCGTTGACGAGATGAACAGAAAGGGCCACAAGATTGATTCGATCTACATGAGCGGCGAGCAAGCCAAGAACATTCCTCTGATGCAGCGCTTTGCAGACACCTGTGGGATGCCCGTCGTGTTGCCATTCGACCACGCGGGCGCAGTGGTTCTTGGTGCCACTATGCTCGGACGTTTCGCTTCAGAGGCACAAGGGAAAAGAGCTATGGGGGAGAAGGAGCAGGGGGAGGCGCTTTGGAAGATCATGGTGAGATTAGACTTTGTGTCCGAGGCAACGTTAATCGGTTGACTAGGTTGAGATGACGCCTCCCGGCACGACTATTGTCCTTCGGCCTCACCCAAGGTGAAAAGGCTTCTGGAATCGATCCCAAGCTCGATCTGGAGCCGCTGCTGTTCAAGTTGGTCGGAGCGGCATCGAAGGCGTTGAACTATGCAAAGGTGTATTCCGGTCTCTACCGACGCCGTTTGAAGGACACATCATACTGTAAGTTATTTCCCAAATACTCGTGGGTGAAGTACTCAAATCCTGTTCTAGGTATATCGCAGGTTGGCAAACCGATCGAGCGCTCCCAGCCTGGTAATGGCGGGAAACGATGCTCAGGCTCAGGACTATCTGAACCGCGTGCACTTTGACGCTGCGCTGTCTGGAGTTGGAGATTTACCACCAGATGCGTAACATCATTGGAATTGACGGGGCCTTTTGCGAGTATATTTTTACTGTCGATGTTGATACGGTACGAGATATTTCGTGCCCACTGCTCGTTTACTGAGGTGCTGCTTCAGACCGTCACCCCCGACTCTCCTAACCGACTGGTTGCCTGTGCCGCTGACGACTCCAGCATCATCAGTGTCTGTGGCGAGACAAAGGTCACCAACGAGGACCACTCTTGGTGGACGATGATCCAGGTCTATGAATACTAGTACATCTCGCTCCATCTGTCCAAGGCATTTGAGAGTTTGTCCGGCTCCGTAACTTGCTTGCCGGTTGTTTCACTTTGTATGGTATCTAGACGGCGGACAACGGGCGGCCTATCATCATCTCTCTCGGACAGGTTCTGTGGCCGCTTATGTTGCCCTACAGATCTCTCTCTAGTTCTCTTTCTTTGAATTCTTTTTCTGTGAGTTTTTGACAAGAATACCCAGTGTATTGGGTCATAAACCACGATTTCACCCTTTTGCCATCATTGACCGACACGCACGATACCGACGACAAGCGGGTCATCATCGTTGTCGACAGCGAGCTCACTGTAGAGTGTACTAGATAACATAGTGTAGGCCACTGCGTGCCCTCGCCTAGCAATGGCGGTCACGATAGACCCTCCTTGTCGTCAACAATGGGTACAACCTGTAACGGTGCGTTGTCGAACTTACAACAGCGATGATGATATTCAGACTCGCCGTGCAGTCGCCTATCTGCGCCACATCGTCATCATCGCAATCTACGACAACCTTCAAGTTCAAACAACCTTTGGACTTACTGTGTTCGACCAGCAGTTGCAGGTGTACGGTAAGAGTGCCGGATCCGGCAATAACAAGTGATCGGCGACTTGCACTCCGACTACGACCAAGCTGGACCCGGTTTTTGACTTCAATCTCTTCTGACTCTATATTCGTTTGGGCAGGCTTCTACACTTAGAACCTGCCCTTTTATAACTGTCATCGATATCCCGACGGACCCCAGGGCCAACGACGCGTCAAATCGCGTCTTCTTCGACTTTCTCGTCTGCTGCTTCCGTCTACTACGAGTTCTGTTATCTATGACGGCGGTTCTACGTACCTCTCTAACTCAATCTTATCGTCTCGGGACCGCAAGCCTTTTGCTCCTTGCCTCCATCCCCCATCTTGGATCTCTCGTTCCCTCGGGCTTCCGTCTGCGGCGCTACGTTAGCGTACGATCAAGTTAATTTGGATTCTCATTCAATGGACTAATCCCATTGAACAGAGACCCCCGCATGTTCCAGTTCCACATTCGGGTTCATTCAGGTGAAGCATTTCTATTCACCGCGGTTCGTCTTGCATTGACGTTTCGGAATAGACTTTTGCTCTGGAACATTCTGTGACTCCGCTGACCGCGCGCGCTTGAATGATTTGGGCATAGGACCGCGGATGGAATCCAGGGTTTAGAATGGCGATTTGGGATAAGGACGTTTACGTGGTAGCGTTGGGAGAGAGATACTGACGGCGACGAACATCATGCAGTCTCGTCTCGCGGACGTTGGTGTTTTCCCCTCGATTCGGGTGGAAATTCGGACATTCACCCATTCGGTATGTCCCAATTTAATTTCTTCGTCCAAGCTTGCTCACATTTATCCCAGACTCCTTGGTAATACAGTATTCTGTGTGCCTCGTCTCCTCGTTTCATTACACTTCGAATTGAATCTCTTTTTCCAAAAACCAACTTGTGTGGCGTCGCTCATCATTCCAACAATCTGGTGCCCAAAGCCAAATGGATAGGCTGGAAACAGGGACGTAATTCCCCTAGAATCAACGCTCCTCGGATACCGGCAGATCTGGATCTGGTTCGGACGAATTGGGATATAATTCGAACACCCAGTTCTTGCTTCCCTTGCCCCAACTTTGTCTCCTCTCTCTCGCACTACCACCACGATGCTTTCGACGGCGGGACTCTCATCATTGCCGCTGTACTGTCGCCGACGTCTTGTCAAGATCCCAAGCTCGTCGTGTCCGCCATGGTAGGTTGCTTCTACCAACTTTTCACTGACCGTTAATCAGCGCACTCTCCTTGACGGGCTTGATGGCGCTGTGATACCTGGTGTCTTCCCCGATTCGCACTGGACTGGATCTCAGCTGACGACAACGGTGTACTGGATTCGGCGCTCTCGTTGTGGACGACTGGCGCAAGTCGTCCTTGGCCATCGGTCAACGCCTACGTTGTCGTCTTGTACTTCAACCAGTACAACATCGTCTTCAAGCTCGTCTTCGCCATAGACGCTGTCACGGTAAGTTTATCTTCTTCACGTTCGTTTGAGCACTTATTTACCCACCTTGGTAGCCGTGTACCCACCATCACCTGCTTTCGTCGATGTCTTCGAGCTTGTCTTTGTCTTCTTTAGGTGAGGTCGTTCGTCTGGTGTCAACATTGTCTATTTACCTTTCTTTCCCAGGTCTTCGTCTTCGCATTAGTCGCCGCTGGGGTATGTTTTCTTCTTTCTCGCGGTGCTTCTCTTTCTTACATCCTTGACTTGCAGCCTCGTCGGCTTCTCTGACATCTCTGGCTGGGACCTTGCCGCCTGAAAGACATCTCACAATCAAGTCGTTTCTTGATCTTGTTCGCGGCGTTCTCTGATGGTCGATCACAGTGGAGGCAGCGCAAAGGCCGTGATGATGCTGGTCAGTAACTTGATTATTTATGTACATCTTGGTAAACTACGCGCTACGAGTACTGACGAAGGATTTGCAGTGACGTCCTAGTAGTAGAGTAGCATAAATGAGTTAGTATTCTACGGCGAGTGAGAGTAGAAACAGCGCGCGTTGCAGAAGGCGCACAGACATCATGACGGAGTTGTTTTGGGAAGTTGTCCGAGTCGTTTGCGGCGGTGTATCCGTCGATGTTGGCGGATGTGCGTGTCTTCCATGGCGTTAGAGATTTTGTTATAGTACCATGTTGTGAGAACGCAGCAGGCACGGCTTGTCCAGCGGCGCAAGATTCTGTTGGAGGCAGTTAGATGTCGTCCATGCTGTCACAGACAGCTTCAAAAGTCGTTGTATCTACATAAATTCCTAGAATACAATATATCAATGAAGTTCCAAGTTGACGAAGAGGTCCGCGCGTTACACCATCCAGTCGAACATTATATAACATTGTTGAAAAGCTAATTAAAGGTGAGCCGAGAAACATTAAATGAAAGCTTACCTTCAAAGGGTGTCAATTAGTGCCTTTCAGAGCGCCATTCATCCTCCGCATGGTCCACGGTCAGCACATGTGGTCCAGATGTTGTTGAATCTCGGAGCGACGTGGTTGAGGTCGTAGTAACAGGTAAAGTTCCCAATCGGGCAAGACCGAGCGATCTAGTGAACTTGCACTTGCACTACCATCGACCTGTTTTTGCGACTTGAAGTAATTCCACGTCTTTGTCTCCCTTAGCGCGTCTGACCTCAATCGGAATCCCCTCTCGCTGTGCCTGATTCGACATCCCGGGTGCGAAAACGCGTCAAAACCGCACGTATTCAGCGTCCCGCCGCGCTTCTCACTTCCGCTACGACTCATGCTATCTATGACGAGGATCTTATGTGCCTCTTCGAGGCAATCTTATCGCATCGGGACCGGATCTGTGGGAACTGTGAGGGTGATGCAAGTGCTTCTCGCTCTTGCAATCCATCCGCCATGCCATTTCGACTTGGGTATCGTTTCTATGGAAAACCTTCTTCGCGACCTTAATTCAACGCTTCTCGCTGTGCCTTGGGACGTACCTCTCGGCTTCGACCTTCTCAGGATATCGGTAAGGAGCTGCATGCTCGAGGACCCGGATACAACTTGTATTCAAAACTTGTACGTCCCCAGTTCCGGCACTGCGCTACTCGCTGTTTTATTTTAGAATTGATACAAGATTGTCTTAGATCCGCATGATCACAATGCAATGTTGCTCGTCCTTTTCTCGACTTCGCGCCTGGATACGGTTTCCCATTCAATTAGGATTTCCCGCGTTTACGTGGCAGCGATACCGAGGACTGGGCGACGTGCAGCATGCGGATCCCCGAATGTTGGACTTGGGGAGATTTGGATATACTTATTCATTCATTGGGGGGGCCATTGGTATGTTCACTTTCATATTTCTCATCTACAAGCCCATTTGACCTCGAATTAGGCGGGGACACGATCTTATTACTAGACCCTTTTACTCCTCGCTTCGTTAAGCCCAAATCCAACATTGTTCAATTCGCCAACTTACGTGTGGCGTCCATTCCAACATTCGCTGAATTCGGGTTCGCAAAACTCAAATGGACACCCTAGAAATGACTACATCAATCCGCTCTAATCTCATCTCCACGGCTCCTCGCAGATCTGGATCTTGCCCGAATCGTTTTGGGATATAACCCAGGGCGTCAGGATAATCCTCCATTTCCTTTCTTCCTCTCCTCCCACTTCTACCCCACCACGACCACTATGCAAGATTCTAATCTTAAGATTAGATTCTTTTGCTTCAGCACGCCGGCGTCATCAACGTTCTTGCCTCTGACCGCCATCTCCGACATCTCTCTCGATACACGGCGACGCGACATGGCGCCCTCCCAGGACCGCACCAACACCGTTGCTAGGGCGTCGTCCGCCTAGCAACGGAGTCGTTCGCCTCAGTGTCCTCCCCGCGCACGTCTGGCACCATGGTCTGGCTGTCCGGCACCCACCAGAAATCGACGAGAGCCATCCGCCCCACCGGTGAGTGGGCTTTAAGAGCGGTACGAGCGGGATTTACGGCGCAGGTTCGTACTCATTCTTTTTATTTATTTCAGCCGGATTTTTGGCGGCGTCGACACGGTGTCGACGTTGCTGGATTCACTGATTTCATTATTTCAGACTAGATCTATATGGAAAATTTCTCGACAAGCTGAATGCGGCCAGGCTCCCCACCGACTCATCCCCCTTTCCGCATTCTTACGCGCTGGTTGCGCCAGCACCCAGGCTACGTTCAGCCTGACGTTGGAGATTTTCCGGCCTCTCTCTGTTTGGTGTCCGAGGCGTCGTCGTCGTCGTCGTCCCATTCCTCCAATCATTCAATTCATCATCATCATCATTATCGGGTGCCTCCATACTATCACGCCGCCTCACTCATGCTTCCCGGGTCTTCCTCACCTCTCACTTCTTCCCGCATTGCCGCTGCACACGCCGACTCAACATGCGGACACGAATGTCATCGTCATGCTCACCGTGTTTCCCAATGCTGTGAGTCTTTGAGTCCCGTTGCTCATCTAAAGCATTGCCTTATTTTATTCTATAGACACTCTCACTTGCCAATTCCTGTTCGTTATCGCCACTTTCATTTTACACAGATACTTTTCTCATTCAACTACTGATCGATCTACTACACAAATATACACATTTCTTCACCTTCCCTCTGCTTCCTGTGCCGCTAAGAACGCCAAAATCACCTCTTCCGACATGCGCGCGCGCTTCCCTTCTAGAGGAGGATGCCTGGGAAGGCAACTGCAATACTTCTGCGCGCCGCTTCCTGGACACTCCCAACGACGTCGACAATAGGCGCTGACACAAAGTCCGCACCGACGGCCCGTCTTTTTAGCTGAAGATGTAGCGATACTCTGTGAGATGCCGACTGCGCCGCCCGAGTTCAGTTGAAGTGTTCGCTGTTGGGGCTCTTCCGATGGTGGACGGCTCGGTGTAATGGGCGTAATTGGTGGAACACGAACAGCCTCCAACGCGGCTTGTTCTCGTCGCATATCGAATGGATTGTCGACGTGCATTTCGTCATCAGCATCCAGTTCGTCGTCGGATTCGGATGGTGCATTTTCCGATTGGCGTCCTGTCAAAGTCGGGCGAACAGCCATCGCGTCGAATGACTCAAGGTCTAACTCGGCATGTATGTCTTGAACTGCGAATGATGAGCATGAGATTATTGGATATCAAAACAGACTTACTAGTGCGGAATGCATTATCGGGTTCATCGTCGGTTGGAAGGGTCAATGCAGTGCATTCTATTTCTTATAGTGGAGGCTGATTGCTTGACTCAAGGTGAGCGGCCTTTGCACGTCATGCAACACCCGCTCGCGCGAACCTTTCCTTTGCCAAAGCAGCCGTGCAAGAGAGCGAACGACTATGAACGCCACTTCCCCGTTGCCCAAGGTACCTCGCTTATATAACAGCAGCGCGCGTTAGAACATCGTATGTTGTTCACTTACCAACAAAAACCCATTTCCTTTTGCTCACGGAATTTCAACATCGCATCTCATCGCCATACTATGCGCATTGCCCGGATCGCCTTGGAGATTTCACGATGTGGAGTCTTGACATAGGTTTTCGACGATTTTACGTATATGTGATACAGGATCGCGACGCCACAGATTCCTTGTCGTTCCATAACCCGCGCATTGTCTTGGTGCCGCGAGAGTTGGACGAGTGTTACCTCATGCACCCAGAGCACATCAAATTGTGCACACGGCATTATCGATGATGAATGGTGTATGGTATCTTCGGGTCAGTTCTCTTGTAGATTAGAATCTAGATGCAGGCTACTCCTTCTTGTTGCCTTCTTGCATACGCAGTAGCCAACCCCAGCCGATATTTCGTCATACATCATGTTTCGAAGCAGCATCTACACTTGCATTCAAATAGCACAAGCAATTCATAAACGACGCGTACGTACAGTAGACTCGCTACCATTCGCGTTGCCGATCTCACTGTATGTAAGCTGTTTGGCTACGGGATGTTTGGCGTGTTTGGCTTGTTTGGTTGGGGCAGGGTGTTCGGTTTGGCGTGTTTGGCATCGCCAGGCAAGGGTTTCTGAAACGACTGTACCTGTCTGATGAACACGTATATGAAGACATGGAGCACTCCTGGTCCAAATGACCTAAGGTGCCCGTTTGTGCAAACGATTTTGGTCCGGGTCGTCATATTCAGGCCAATGCTATTTTGACACAAGCTGGCCAATTAAAAAGAATCGGGGACTAGAAGCCACTCGCTTCGCTTAAGATATGAACAAAGGAATGGGTAAAGATGGAACCATGGCTGTAAAAGGCAAGTCACGTCTCACTCTTGACTGAACAACGATGGCATCTTCAGTCTTTTACCGCTGGAAGTCGCGCAAGGACGAGTCTCGAGTAACATTTGACGGCACCGGAATCACCGTCTTTGACCTCAAACGCGACATTATACTCGCCAACAACATGAGCAAGGCCAACGACTTTGATCTCTACCTCTACGACTTTAACACCGAACAAGGTGCGCCTCTTGCAGCGTTCTACTTCTGCAGCTCACTTGCTACAACAGAGTACAAGGACGACGCAGAAATCATCCCCAGGTCATCATATGTCATGGTAAAGCGCATGCCAGCCGCACGTCCTGGAAAGGGAAAGTCCGCTTTTTACACCGCTGGAGCAGCAAATATCATCCCGACGTCAGAGCCCGTGTCAAGAGGCGGCATGACTTATCGCAGAGGCGCCATCTCCAAGCGCTTCGATGAGCCTGCTGCGAAACCAGTAAGCGCCTCAAATGTCTCGGTTGACGGTTCCTACCATCTCCTACAGGTCGAGCCTATCGTAGCTGCGGCTGGAGCCACCGACGACGAAGCGGTGGCAATGGCGGCCATGTTCCAGGCACAGGCCGCCAACTGGGAGGAGACCCAGGAGAAAATGTCTTAGTTCGTTGCGCCCTCGAGGGCATCTATTTGTGTAGTAGCTCGATCTCTGATGAACGTTCTTTTTGCTATATTTCCTTGTGTCTCTCAGTGCGACCCGTGTCGCCTTCACTCCTAGAGGTGGCGCTCGTGGCGGCAAGCCGGTCGCCTCCCACCAGGCGTTCCAAACGCCTGATCGAGCACTACCGCCAAGTTCTGTCTGCTATCGATGTGGCCAGAAAGGTATATTTACATTATTGCTGTAACTCATGAACTGATGTTCCCCAGGACATTGGATCAAGGACTGTCCAACGAACAATAACCGTGGACACGACCACAAACCTCGGATAAAGCGCACGACTGGTATTCCTCGCAGCATGCTCAAGGTCGTTGAGATCCCGAACAGTGGAGGACCAATTGGCCCAGGAGTCATGGTTACTCCAGAAGGTGGTTATGTTGTGGCGCAACCAGATTTGTTGGTTCTCTTTTCTCTTTAAATGACCTGAGCTCATAGCCCTTCTAGAGCATCATGGAAGAAGCAAATCTCAAAGGCAAAAGCCTTGACTACAGCGGATGTACGCGACCGCGTGCCCTCGGACGCCACCCTCGTTTGTCCAATCGATAATAAACTCTTTCGTGACGCTGTCAAAACACCATGCTGCGGCGCTTCTTATTGCGAAGAGTGTATACAGACCCATCTTCTAGAGCGAGATTTCATATGTCCGAACTGTTCCAAGAAAATTGCGTCGTTGGATGGACTCGAGACGGACACACCAATGCGCGCAAAGGTCAACGACTACATCGAAGGAGAAATCGAGAAGAGCAGAACGAAAGGCGCCGACGAGGAGATGGGTATGATACGCCCGATGACCGATGGTCCAAGCGTCGTATGCGATTCGTCTTACCACAAACCCTCCAAAGCGCTAACCCTATATCCCCGTAGGACGACACGGTCTCCTTAGACCAGGACCGCTACTCAGACGAACAGCCTGGTTCCCAATTCGACATGCAAAGCATGCTGGTCAACAGCATCCCCCAGCTCCAAGCGCAAATACAGCAGCTCTCCGTCATGCTCCAGAATCCGTCCCTCCCCGTCCAGGTCCGGCGGCAGACGGAGATGCAGTACCAGCAGGTGCAGATACAGCTCGAGCAGGCGCAGTCGGTGTCGGTCGCGCTGTCGGCGTTCCAGCAGCAGCAGCAGCAGATGCAGAATATGTAGAGCGCCAACGTCAATGGCGCGGGGGGGTATGGGGTGCTGCGTATATGCCGCAACAGGCGGCAGGCTAGGATTCTGCGTACCAGAGGCTGCCGGTGAATAACCACAGACGGAATGTCAAGCGCGAGCGTCCCTCTTAGGTGGAGGCATTTAGCATGAGCAGTGGCGAGGGGCTTTCTGACATGCGCGCCGGACGTATGTAATATTTGCTGGGTATGCTCCTCGTCTCTTCTTTCCTTTTCAGGCCTTCTTACCACCCTTTTTTAAGATACTGTACCTGCGCTACTCGTATTTCTTTCAAACTGAATAAACACCGTTTCGCTCAACGACCTTCGCTTGCTTCAAGATTCAAGGCAGATGATGACATGGAGACTCCGACTGTTCAGAACAACAATAATTTCTTCAATGCCTACATGAGGATGCTGGTTTTGAGCGTGGTCGGACGACGATGTTCGTAGGCCATGCGAGACATGGAATGAAGGTTCTGTAAGGATGATAGACTCGGGAGGAGGAGGATATGCATTCTTCAGCTTGTTTGGGGTGATGGTCTACCCAACCGGCGGTCTCCATAGACATCCTTGGGATGAAGAGACTGTGGTTCGTCCTACTCGAGTCCCACCAAGCTAATTGCATGCTACACGGAAGGTTGGGATGTCATGCGAGGCTGGGACAGTCTCGACTTGGATTTGCCGGTCATGATCCGCCCTCTCATGCCGTCCATCTGCGGCGGGGGCATTTTGGACAATAGAAGGAACACTTCGCTTCCAAGACACCTCTCTTGTTCTAATGGACCCTACTAGAGTCTGTTATGCTGCTAGAGACTGAGTTGCTGCTGTCCCTCTGTCTATGGCCATCACACTTCTGGGACACAACACCGCCAGCAGAAAACTATCCTTCAGCTCGATTGGGGCAATGGTCCATGCAACCGGCGGTCTCGCATACACTTGGCAATCCTGGGTATAATCTCCTTTGGAAGGACAACACGAGAGGCACAAACAAGATAACAAGAGCATGATGAAGGCAGGTGGTGGCCTAAGGGAAGGTGAAGGTGTCAGTGCGGCACCTGCCAGTGTCATCATTATATGGGTGCTATCTGAATCGTATTTACAGTGACGGTTCCCCATGGCTTGCACACAAGGTGCACGGGAAGAAAAGGAGAGTGCGCGGTGGGAATACGGATGTATGGGGGGCGGGGATACCCAATTGGGAACATCGGGATATTCCAGAAGTCGAAAGCCATACACCTCTGCTGGTAGCCAGATACACATTTTGGGAAGCCAGACATGCCATTCTAAAGCCAGATGCAAATTGGAAAAGCCAGACATGTAACGGGAAAGCCATATGCGGCTCACGAAAAGCCAGACGAAACTGTTGAAAAAGCCAGAAGCCAGAAGCCGGCTTGGATTATTACCCAGGATTACCACCAAACACTTTTGACAAGTAAGAGGGTGCCTCAACAAGTGGAAGGCTACTTTTCTCAAAGTGAGTTCTTGGTCTCAGAAAGTGAGGATTTATGGGCGGTATAGTGGGGAAAAATCCAATTTGACGGCTTTTGCGCTTTTTAGTGGTGTCTCTCTCCTCACTTTCCTTCATTCTGTTTGGCTTTGTACAATCCCATCCGGCTTTTCCGCTTTGTGTCTGGCTTTTTCATTTCGCCTCTGGCTTTGAGCAGTAGCATTTGGCTTTCTGAATCTTTCTCTGGCTTTCTGAAGTTGTTGTATGGCTTTGGGGGTTTTTGTTCTGGGCAGGGCGGGCGGCGGGCCGCTCATTTTTGTCACCTTCCTCTTATAGACATACCAGCCGACAGGCCGATCTGAGGTCGTAGGCTTGTCTTCCTACAGCACTCATCTCCTCGCAGATGTAGGCGCCTTCGCCCTCTTCCCAAGGCACATACACCTTGATGGTCATCCTCAAAATGTAATTACTCTACGGATGCCTCTAGCTGTCGCGCCCATGCTGCGGCAACTCGGGGGAGACGACGATGAAGCTGTCAATCCTGCGCGTTATGTCTCCCGTACCTTCCAGGAACACTGAGTTGACACTGCCTTCTTCTCACATCATCATTTGTCCGACACATTCAGTATAGTAGATGCTACTCGACGTTTGAGGGAAGGGTGTGGGTGGTGTGTGTTATGACCGTTCTCTGCAGTATGTATGTATCATGCTGTTATAGCTCTCCGCTGATTTAGTTATTTCAGGACTGTGTCCACGGGCGTCGACGCGAGCTGGAGGCCAAGAAGAGCTTTCAAGACACCCATCACTATGTGCATGCCACACCCTCACCTCATTCATGTTGGATCTGCTTCACATGTGGCCGACCACGACCTTCATGTCTATCTGGTTCCCAACGTGCTTGAGCGCGCTGGTGCTCGCCTACATCCACTAAACACCCCGGCCATCTGTGTCATCGTTCTCCAGCCGAGCACTCCGCACTTCGTCGTTCGATGAGGTTCGTTTCCATTCTCCTCTTCGCGCAATATATTCATGTTGCGGTAGACATAGGCCATTTCAACGCGCGCTTGGATATGGTTTGGTGGAGGCATTTTCCTTTTCAGTCCTTCTTACCGCCCGTTTTTAAGATACTGTACCTGTGCTACTCATGTTTCTTTCAACTGAATGAACACTGTTTCGTTCAACGACCTTCGCTTGCTTCAAGATACAAGGCAGATGACATGGAGACTGTTCAGAACAACAATAATTTCTTCAATGCCTACATGAGGATGCCAGTTTTGAGCGTGGTCGGACGACAGTGTTCGTAGGCCGTGCGAGACATAGAATGAAGGTTCTGATAGACTCAGGAGGAGGAGGATCTGCATTCTTCAGTTTGATTGGGGCGATGGTCCACCCAACCGGCAGTCTCCATAGACATCCTTGAGATGAAGAGACTGTTGTTTCTCCTACTCAAGTCCCACCAAGCTAATTGTGTGCTACATGGAAGGTTGGGATGTCATGCGAGGCTGGGACAGTCTCGACTTGGATTTGCCGGTCATGATCCGCCCTCTCATGCCGTCCATCTGCGGCAGGGGCGTTTTGGACAATAGAAGGAACACTTTGCTTCAAAGACACTTCTCTCATTCTAATGAATCCTACTAGAGTCTGTCACGCTACTAGAGACTGAGTTGCTGGCTCCATCTGTCTATGGCCATCACACTTCTGGGACACAACGCCCAGCAGAAAACCATTCTTCAGTTCAATTGGGGCCATGGTCCACGCAACCGGCGGTCTCGCAAGCACTCAGCAATCTTGGGTATAATCTCCTTTGAAAAGACAACACGAGAGGCACGAACAGGATAACAAGAGCACGATGAAGGCAGGTGGACTGTGGCGGCCTAAGGGAAGGTGAAGGTGTCAGTGACAGTGTCACCATCAAATGGGTGCTATCTGGATCGTATTTACAGTGATGGTTACCCATGGCTTGCACACAAGGTGCACGGGAAGAAGAGGAGAGTGCGCGGTGGGAATACGGATGTACGGGAGGCGGGGATACCCAATTGGGAACATCGGGATATTCCAGAAGATAAAAGCCAGACACCTACACCGGTAGCCAGACACACATTTTGGGAAGCCAGACACAACATTCTAAAGCCAGATGCAAATTGGAAAAGCCAGACAGGTAACGGGAAAGCCAGACGAAACTGCTGAAAAAGTCAGAAGTCAGAAGCGCGACGGCTTGGATTATTCCCCAGGATTACCACCAAAAGGATTTACTTTGGTAAAGTAAACTTTACTTTCCACAAGCAAGCGGCCACTTCCATAGACTACAACCTCACTTCTGACTTTAATCAGAAGAGCGGGAGGAACGGGGGCGGGAACGGGGCGGCAGAAGTGCATATGGTTGATGCCATCACGCGGCGTTTCCGCTTCGTACCGTATTGGGATGAGCTTTGCCATGATGTGGCGTCTGCGCCGTCTTCCCCGTATCACGCTATGTTTTCAGTACATTTAACCAAACGCTGATTGAGCAATTTCTCATATTTGTTGGTCATACTACGTATCAGTGTTCATGCCGTCCTAGTTGCGCCCGCTTCCAAGTCCTCCTTGCCCAGCCCGTTCCCTCCTCGACTCAGCAGGATTTGCCATTCGGCCCATTCCATTGTTGTCTTTGTTTTCAAAGTCCCCCACGCTTTAACATTATGCTTCCAGCCCATCCGCATTCGCATATGACTGCCCGCTGACGCCTTTGGTCCGTATCGAATTCGCGATTGCTCGCTCGCTGTCTTCCGTCACAGAGCGACAGTTGACTAGTATCGTCCTCATTCTGGTTCAGCCGAACAATGCCACCGGTGATTGAACCGATACGGGTCCGTTGACCTGTCCTCGAAGGGAGACGAGTCCGCGTCAGTCCTCGTAGTGGCGACATTAAGCAGCAATGCGCGCGTACGACGTCGACTGTCCATGAAGACCTATCGAGGACATAGGTGCGTAGGACTCTGATCAAGAGAACACTAACAGCGAACAGCCGACCAGACGACAACTAGTCGCCATTATTGCTCCATGGCCTGTCCTCGTCGTTCGAGGTATTCCTTTCTGAGTATGTTTTCATCGATCTTCCCAAATGCGTTCATCTTACCCTCATCCTTGTTGTTTGAGATGCCTCGTCGTGATCTGCCATTCTGGCTTGACCTTGTAGGTTATGCACTGACAAGCTTACAGAACCTGCCTTCCAGGTGGCCTCGCAGGCTCGGCCACTGACTGCGGCATTTCTTCCAGCTTGTTGGGGCTGCGCCCCAAACCCCCTTGAATTATACCTAAATCATATTTGCTCTTTAAACTGTTTCATTTTGAGGTACTCAGGTATTCTAAGTTCTTTGTCAGTTTTCCTTAATAAAATATTCATATCGGAAGTTTAAGAATGCACATTGTGGCGTAGCCGTGGCGAATACGGGCTGTGCCAAACGCTACTGCAGGTGTGTCTGTGCTCAAATTCTGAGCTGCAGAATGGCGCGCAACACTACTAAGAGGCTCCACACCGTAACCGTATGGTATCATTGGTATGGTACGGTTTACGGGTATGGCTTTTACGGTTCCCATAACCATACTGTAAGGGCACTTTGGCATGCTCTTTACGGTACGGCTTTGTTATGGGTGCCTTATAACTTGCCAGGGAGGACTTGTAGCAACCTGACAGTCTTCGATGCAGACAGTAGTAGACACTCAGATGCATTAATCCCCCCAGCGCAGTTCTCGGGTCCAATTGAGAGGTCACAACAAACGACCACCCGTATAAGTACGGCTTGTATGGGTGCTAAAACCCACCGTACCGTAAGGCCTCCGGACTCTGCACCCATATATACTGTACTGCTTACGGCCGTAACCGTATACGGAACGGTGCGGAGCCCTACACTCTGCTTAAATATAGCACTCAGCAAAGGAATTTCCCAGGCATCTTGTATCTATGTATTAGATCAATGACCTACTAATAATTGGGCAAAACAGATACAGCAAAGAGCCAGTGGTTAACGGGGCAGATGGTGAGTAGAAATACGTGTTTGCGCGGAGATGGCCGGGAAAGTCCCACGACCCACGGCTCAGGAGGAAAGCCGGTTTCACGCATGGGAGTTGCTTAGGTAAATAGAGGACCCTTTAATTGTGGCAGTGCTACTACCCGGCCCCGATGTCTCTTTCTTAGTAGATTCTTAGTAGATTAGTAGATTAGTAGATACTGCAGCGTCGGTCGAACTGACGGCGACCTGTGGGTTGAGGTACCAGATCTGGTACGACTGTTTCTTCCACTCCGGGGCATTTGCGGGGAGACCAGGTGGTGGAGGAGCAACGAAGCACTGCCCAGAGGAATCTCATCAATGCCCGCATAAGTACATCTTGTCGTGGTCCCGAAACGGTGCGCAGCCTCCATGGTGCTGCATTGATAGATCCCATAGCTCCATAAGGTGGTCGATATCGCCCTGCGACATTTCAACCTTGCGAAAGAGGAACTCGGATACCCGGAATTGGATCTCATCGTCAAAGGGAGCCCAAGCAGTGGCGGGTGGAGGTGATGGTGGCAGAGGCGGAGTGTCAGGTGGAAGAGGATTGCCGTCCTTATCACAAGGATCACCGGTGAGATGAGGGTGATAATGTTTGGTGCCAAAGACCTGACGACGCCGATCTTCTGCACGATCCGCGTCAGGAGATGGTTCACGGTTGGGTGAAGGTGGCGTCGAATGAGGAGGGGAAGGTGTGGGATCACGAGAGGGAGGAGGACTGAAACCAGGACCATTATCAAAGTCATACGGGTTATCGTTGGCTGCGGGGGGTGACGGAAGTGGTTGCTCAATGGTGTAGTGCTTCGAATTGACGTGTTGAGTGAGACCACTCTGATTGTGGAACATCCTTTCGCATCCCGCAAAAGTGCAGGAAATAGTACCAAGAGTGCGACGTCGACGAGCGCTCATGGTGGCGATGGAGAGAGATACGAACAGGGGCTATGCAACGAATCAGTAAAGAGCCGGTTTGAAAATCGTCGGGATTATGCTTGCAGAATCAAGCCGGTATTGCGCAATTTTCAACCAACTTCCCTTCCATCCCTCACCGCCCGGCGCGATGTCTAAGCACTATGCGACGCGCGGCGCCACCGTCCACATTGATCCGTCCTTAATGAAGCATACTCGGAAAGAGATTGAGGACGCCAAACGGGAAAAGGCGGAGGCCGAACAGCAGGAGAGGCAGCGTCAGAAGGATGAAAAAACTGCTACCAAGGCAGCTCAGTCCGAGTCGCGACGACGAATAGCACGGGCACAGGATAAGCAGTCCGTCGCGAATAAAATCAATGAGTCTCTTCGACCCGATTTGCTCGAAGCTAATGTCGTTCCATCTATTCAGTCGACTGCCGCGACTTTGCCTACTGCACCTCCACAGCAACCATCCGCCGCTTCTCCAGACCCCGTAGCGGCTGCCATGACTGCACGTTCCCCCGAGTCACCAGAGGACAACTTCTTCACCGGCATGGATGATGTCAAGGATTTCGACGCTGAGATAGAGCAGGATGCGGATGTCGATATGGAGGGGGGTGACAGTGATTTTGGTCTTCTTCCTCATCTTCCACCAGAGACAGAGTCGGAGGGCAGCATGTACGGTGAGAGCGCCTTTCGTGATGATGACTCTGAGCCTAACGATGACCCCCATGTCGCCGTGGGCAATGATGATGACTCGTCGGGGCCTCTTAATCCCAAGTACGACTCGGAGGACTCCGACGTCTATGAAGACAACGAGGAGGCAAGCGACGAGGAGGAGGATCCACTGGCAGACGATGTCGTGGCCAGCGAAGCCTAGGAACGGCCCAAGAAGAGGAAGAGGACCACCGCCGCGGCACCCATTATACCCACAGAATGACGCCTGCCGAGAAAGAAGAATATTACAAGTATTTGGCGTGGAAGGAGGCCCAGGACGCTATGAAGGCAAAGGGCGAGGCGGGCAAGAAAAGGAAGGAGAAATCGCTTGCCAAGAAGGTGAGCCACATTTTGCATCAAGAATACTCTAACTTACCTCTAGGTTGCAAAATCGTCGACTCGCCGGTAAATCGAAGCAGCACGAGCTGCGCCAGCAAAGGCGCCGGCAAAGACGGTTACGGGAAACAAGCGAAAGGACGCCCAGCCTGAAGACAATGATCAGTTTGTATATTTTACCTTCGTTTGTGCCCTACTTACTTGTGTTTTCAGGCAAAAAAAGCGATCCAAGAAGAACGAACAAGGAGGCCTCTCCCCGGATTGGAAAAAAGACGATTAATCGCTACCAAACCGAGGCAGCAGCATCCACAACCTCGCTTGGAGAAGTCGTCGGGGAGTTTGATGATGTGGAGAGTCCAGCAACTCTCTCCGCTGCTCGTGCCGGCGAGATCAAGGAGGAAGCAAGGTATGTTATGGCATCGTTTACGTGCAATATCTGATCTACTCCGCGCTAGCGCCGACAACGTAACACGATAGCAATCATTCCCGCGGATGTCAAGGAAATCGGTGCCATGGTCTTCTTGTCGGCGAGGTACACAGCCCCAGCGACATATAAACTACTCAGTTAGACGCTCGTGGAACGTAGTTGGAAGCTCAAGCATACCGATGTGAATTACTTCGTCGGCGTTCGCGTCGATGACAGGAACGAAATCCTAGGAATCGTTGGCCATTCGAGATCTCACTTTCAAAGGGTGAACCTACCATAGGATGCGCGTACAAATTCTCATGCTCGCTGAAACGGGCAAAAACCAGTGCTTGTACACATGTACATGTTGGATACGTTGGCTCTTCGGGAACCGGTCGTCGTATCCGATAGACCACCATCACAATAGATTTGTTCGGGAAGGATGCCTATAATAGAACCTGAGTCCCAAGATCCGCAACATGCAGTCGCGTTGACTGCCAAACATCCTTGGCAAGCTGCTGAACTCTGGCGTCGGCCTTGACAATCGCTTCACACGCTACGAGTTCTTCGACCGAAATCTGGGGTTGCACGCCCTCGGGAAGCTTCTCAAAAGTAAGAATTTCCCACTTGTTGTCCTTGAACGCAAGGATGACATTGTAGGAGTGTCTGGAAATATTTGAAATTCTGTTCAAAGCATAGGGAATCGAGTAGACCTACCCATTAACACAGTCAAGGAACTGAATTCATATCCAGATGAGCAGGAACGAGCCAACGACTTGAGAAGAGTTACGTACGTCCACTTCTGCCTTTCTGACGATCTGTGGGAATTGTTCAAGCGCCGCGGGCCGCGGCGAATTCCCATGAGTGTTAAGAGCTGACTTTTGGATGACCAAGTATGTGCAATCAGTCCGACGTGTGTGATGTTCCCGAAATGCACGTAAAAGTGGCCAACATGAAGGGGGAAGGCAAGGACAAAGAAACACGATCGGGGGCACGTGACGCTGACGCTGGGGTCCATTTTGAGACATTGGCAATTACTTCTCTCCGTGACGATAAGATGAGCTCTTCGAATTTTCAAGCGCAGTGGACGTGTAAATATAGGTGACGTGAGTACGATGTTCTCTGGGTTCTCTCCGCTGCTGAAGACGTACAGCGAAAATGCCTCTCGAAGCAAGTCGAACACCCACTCTACGAGTCAACTCCTCAAGCCTATCCCCGTAGGCGCAGAATATCTACAACCACAGTAAGAGGACTCTGCAACGTCGTCGTTTCTTGATCCAAGATGTTATCTTCTCGTAGTCCGAACAGTTGCATTCCTCCTAGATGCATCTTATATGGCTTATCCCAATGTTTCCCTTTCTGGCATCACTACCCCAAGAAATGCAATTGGACTCTGTAATCGGCGTAGCTCTTCCTGCCGTTGGAGACGCCTTCTGTTTGTATCTCGCTCTCTACCAAGTTCTCCGGAGCAGGCTTTTCAGCTTACCATGGTATGTCGTCGGATTGATGGTACGCTCGTCTTTCCTCTGGTATTATTTATAGCTATATGACCTCCTGAAGCTTTTCTACATCGTCGTGGACGCTTTCATTGGTGTTGTTCCACTTGTGGCGACTTTCTCGATGGCGTTCAAAGCGAATATATACAATGTTCGGTTACTTGAGAAGGAACTGACACGTAGCCGGTGGGCTGCCGCGGTATGCATTTCCAGTCATACTGGCTAGACCCTCTGATCATCATCCTTTGCAGGTCATCGTACCACAGTCGACTGACTGGATTTCGCGACCGCGCAAAACTAATGCGAGTAGGTCTGAGTAGGTTTCGTGCTGCTCGATGGAAGGACATCTTTGGCTAATGTACGGTAAGTTTTTGACTTCTCCTAATTCCGTTGATTCCATAAACGTTTCCCCAAGATCCGCACCGGATCTCCCAGGTCTCGCGATGGCCTGAGGTGTCAGCGATCTCTGGGAGGGACAGAATGTACAAGGTTTATGTTCTAGTGGTCAGTGATTGAGCAACTGTCCACAAGAATATGCTTGAAGGTAGACAGACAAAATGTTTGGGTAATCTTCTGCATTCTCCGGTCCAGACGTTTCCTCGAGCGACTCAACGTGCGAGCTTCAAAGGACAGGATCTTGAGCAGCATTGGCAATTTGTTGATTCTATGTCAAATGAGCTGCTGAAGTTTTCATACTTCACCGTCACCTCAGTCGCTTTAACCTCTTCAGTATACGAGTGCTCAAAATCAGCCGCCTCCCAATCCGTACCAGTTGTATACTCAATCGGCAACAGCGCATCAGAAACAACCTTGCCTCCCGTATCCTTACTTGCACTCCCATGGCTCATATACGGAATAATCACGAATCCCCTCACATCATCCGACCTCTGTGCCGCCATTAACAAAAGACTTTACTCGCTTCGTGAGAGTGGCGTTGCACTCACGTTGACATCCATCTGCGCCATTATGATCTCCTACATCAATGCTTCCCTCAATCACCACCACCATCATCATCGCACCAGTGCACCTCGACGAGAGCGCCGCTGCTCGTCAGGACGACTGCGTGGGTGTCACCTTGGCTTGTTGTGTGTCTGCAATGAAGGCGGAGGGACAGTCGCACCAGTACGCCTCGACGAGAGCGCCGCTGCTCGTCAGGAAAACTGCGTGGGTGTCGCCTTGGCGGGTTGTCTGTCTGGTGCAATGGGGGAGCGTCAGAGTCCACCTCGAGTAGGATAGCACTCCTCACCAGGACCGCGGCAGTCTGTGAGTCGTGTGCTGCTGGAGCGACGAGGCCAGCTTGATAGGAGGCCATCTGCGGGCTGTCACGGGCGTTGACGAGGACGATTGGGGTCTAAACCGCACGAGGAATGTCTCCCTTGGTCTGCGGCTTCTGTTTCAAGGCGGCGAAGACAGAGCAGGCGGCCAGCGAAGGCGCGCAATCCTGCGGTTGTATTTACTTCTTGAAAATAGGCGCTGTTGTCCTCGGAATGTTGGTGTGCTCGTTATGAGGACACTGTTGAGCCACGGATGATTATACGGCTCTGGCTCTGCGGGGATTCGGCAAGTTATGATGATAGTTGTGCCCTTGTCTTAAAAACATTCAATCCGGCTTATTGGGATGGCTGCCATGGGGTCTGGTAGTCGTCCGTCACTCATCACGCAGTGTATGCAGGCGACGGCAACTTGAGTGCCCACTCAAATGTGACATTGCTTGGTGGCCGCGGGCGTGTGGCCGGGACACGCGAGCGCGGAAGCACGACTGGAACTATAAAGTTACAGGAGTGTTAGCCCCAACTCATACTCATACTCATACTCAGGTTCGTGACCTTCTGGTGTCATCCGCCAACCACTGGCATATTGTTGGACACACGACGACGAGTACTGGATTCTTCGGGAACCTTGATCGGCCGGTGTCCGGACTGAGTGATGGTGTTTTTGTGATGGCAAGCACTACAAGAAGGAACATGTAGAAGAATCCGGTTTTCCCAGAGCTAGTAGGGGTTACGGCAACAAGATCCCAGCCATCTAATAGGTTGCATACTCCCTCAATCTGATAATCGTGGGGAGCAGCGGCTTGAGAACCTTGCGGACAAACTCCTCGCCCTCTGCAGATTTGAAAATGAATCCAGTAACACCGGAGGTCAATGTCAGGGCGGAGAAGAGCAAAAAGAGCAGCATGTCGCGTATATTGAATGGTATCGATGAGACTAATTAAGACACGCGCGTCGATTTTGATGGCACGTGATGCCGGTAAACACCGAATGCCCACCTTCTACATCGGGTAGCCAACCAAAAACAGACTAGAGAGCTTGTTGTATACGTATATAGATCTCTCGGAGTCAGGCCAGCGAATTCCAACACAGGTGCCCTTCTGAACAGAGAATTAGAATACGACACAATGCTAATCATATCAGAATGAACGCACCTTGCTCACGTATAAGCTGCCGAAGTTGCGAGTTGAGTGTAGGCATATGAGAGGGATGAGGCCTTACATACTTGTCTCTGCTGTCTCTGTAGGTGAGCAGACATACAGACTTACTCGGAAGAACCGACTCTGAACATTCAAAATTGAGGGCAAGATCCGTCATGTTGGCCAGTTGAACGATAGATGGTCATAGCCAACCATTGCAAGTCTGGAGATGTGAGAGTCAATGTCCAGGATGTGCTAGAATTGATATCCAGTATAGACTCGGCGGCAAATTTAGCGAAACATGGCCAGATTACTGTCTGAACGACACAAAGTCAAGAGTCTCCAGTTGATATCGATGACATCCATGGTTGCGTGAAGATTTGGTATTGTTTCAGCGAAATTAAGCCAGGGGTATTCATAAAGGCTGTCGCTATCAAGTCACTATGCAACATGAGCGTCAAAGACAACTCGCGAAGATCGCACCCGAAATGATAAGTGTGCTGCAGCATAACAAAGGAAAACATAACTGACGGCTCTTTTCTGGCTCTTTCGATTGCGCGACCGTGTTTGTAAAGCTGTGAGCCCTTTCTAGCCGGAGCAAGTGGTTCTTCTGGACGCGCTCGGGCATGCCCCGGCTCGCCACACAATGCACGTGATGATCGGTGTCATCTTGAGGTCTGGAACTCCCGCCCAAGGCGGCGGGCCGTCGGACACACCCTGTGAAGGTAGTCTCCTTTGGTTCTAAAGCTGAAGACAACTTTTGGAACTTGCAGTGAGCGTTGAAAGTTCGCGGCTAACTTGAAAAGTCAACTTTCTACTGCTCTCAAACTTCCCAAAGTTGTAATCGAACTCTTGCGAAGTTCGCTGAACTTGGGATTTTCCGACCGTTCTACTGGGTATCTGACGAGAAAGGAAGGAAGAAAAGAAAGGAAAAAAAAAGGGGATTTCGGTCTTTCCTTAAATAGATCAGTGCCGCTGGCGTGCGCGGCCCACGCCACCCTTACGTGTGGCTCGACGCCATTGGCGTCGTGGCCTTGCGCCGCCGTCTTAAATTCATTCATTATCAAAATGAACTTTTCTATTTCAACTAAACCACTAAGAGCCAGTAGAACGAGGATAACTAGTGTTCTTATTGAGTACAGTGCATCTCCGGCCATGATCAACACCCCGCTGCGAATCATCATCGTGATCTGGAGGCGAGATATATGCCTCGCTTGCGGGAACAGAACTACCAACACGGACATGTTCCGGTACCTGACTTCCTCAGAGTTGTGATTCAACCTCCAGTGGCCGACCGTTACCCCCAGGAGCATAACGATGGCAAAAGAATCATTCCTGTGCATCACCTGGACTCCTCGTACGTTGCAGTGAGAACTGGGCATCGTCTAACAGAAATATTTTAGTTCAGATAGAAATGGACAAAATTGTTAATCTCACCAGACAAGAAGCACAACACCAGTGAGACGGCCTTCAGTCCATAGACGACACCTCTGGCGATATCCTGCGATACATCGGGGAGCCTTCGAAGTCGCAGTCGAACCCGACATCACGACATGTTTCGCGCCGGAGTGACGTTGGGCGAAGCGGGATCGCAGCTATGGCAGCAGGAGCCGGCGTCGTTTCGATGTCCATACATGTACTAAATAAACGGCGACAAGACTGCAAGTTGGACGTTTGGTTGTCGGCCGACGGCGGCGGCGCAACGAAGACACGGCGAACGAGAGTCAAGACGTGCTGCATGGGGGTGTCTAGAACGCCATCTGTGTGGTTAAGGAAGTCGGCGCGCGTTGAAGAAAGACACGACTAAATTTGGTCATGATGGTAATAACGAAGATCGTAAGCAGGAGGAACCGATACCGGTTTGCGGACACCATTGAGTTGAAGGTCGCGAGAGCGACCTACAGCGCCTGTAAATATTGTCGAGGTCCCATCAAGGAGAGAATCCGCATCGTGAAGATTGGCAACAGTGGTCGCACGGGCGATTAGGACTGACTGAAAGAGAAAGCGAACATGGGAGAGAATTGGGTCGGAAACTGGAAACTTGCCATAGTTCAACTGGACCTCAAGCCCAGCCAAAAGCCTTGTTAAACTTCGTATTCGTCTAGGTCTTATGGCCAATTGGCCCAAGAAGCAGTAAGTTCGAAGATATAAGCGCCGATGTGATGTTTGTCGATGTTGGAAGAGTCAGCCAGAAAGCGGGGTGTATACGCGGCGGATTCGCAAGTAGAAATGTCCAGGATGGAGTCTGACGAGTGCTGGGACAGTTTGGCGCGAAACCCGACGCGCTTCCAAGTTGGCAGATTTGGCGATGCCGACAACGACGGGCGGCAGTACAAAGAGGCGACGATGTCCAACGAGCAAAGGTGTTGAAGAAGACGCTAAAAGGAACTCGCCGTCGTCAGTAAAGTGTGTTGAACTAACAAGTTCATAGTCAATATACAGAATTGATGAAACTCGAAAAGCTTACCGGAGAAGAACAAGAAGCGCGACAACTAAGCAGCGTGAGGATCACCGAGTTCCTGCAAAGCATCGATACATCACATCGACACGTGCAGCGTGTCCCGGATCCTCAGCAAGAACATCGTTGTTGATGCTATGAAACTGTGAGTACTCCAACAACCAGTAGATGATAGATACATACATAGAAGTGAGGCTCTGAGCCGCGCCTGCCATGAGAAACGATGAGAATGGAAGGTTCCGGGTAATAAACAGAGGATTTGCATGTGCGCGCACATTGTTTGTGCATTCGACGGCAGCGGACAGTCGCGTTCAGTGCTGGTAAGAGGAGAGAGTAACTAGGCTGACGTGATCACCCGGCGCTAGCTTCCAAAATGGGCAGCTGGCAGTTAACATGGCAGTTAACACTCGGCATGGCAGTTAACATCCGGCATGGCAGTTAACAACCCAGTGCAACGATCGTTCAATCGAACTTGGTGCCATTTGGCACAAGTTCAAAGTTGAGTTTTTACACAAAATAACCACCAAAAAATAACCACCAAAACTGAATTCAAACTTGCACAATAACAAAATGAATAATCGAGCCGTTGTCTACTTTTCCCCCTCCGTCTCTGAATTGGTTATCATGTGGGTTGATTCAATGAGCAATCAAACCAAATCCACTGCACGACTGAGCCCAGCGATATCCTCCAAGGAGCAGGTATCCACCATAGACCCTGGCGGCCTCTCATCAATCTTGGCAGAGAGTTGCAGGGCCGCCTTAGCCGGGACCTTTCCGTTTCGGTGGTGGTGGCTACGACACTTGCGCATTTGTTTTTTGATGTGACGAGCAGTGAGTTGCTCTGCGCGATTGGTAGATATCCAGTCGCAGTGGACAAGCCAGACTTTCTGTCGGCAAGTTGGACCTAATATGATTGGCCAGAGGTATAGAAAGACAGAGCAGACACGTACAACATCGCTTCAATGATGGACTAGCGTTGTCCCAAGCTTTCTGAAGACAATCCTGGGCAGGAAAGTCACCTTCTGATGTAAATTGGGAAAATAAACTCAGACCATATCGTATAATTGTTCAAGACAGGAACATGAAAGAATGAATACGGGTTTGGTCGTATCTTTGAGGCAAATCTGATCTTCATGAGATGGCGTGTTTGGACAGCAAGAAACCCACCAGACAGTTGGCACGAGAACGCCAAGATGAGTTCTTGTCCATTTTTTTAACTTTCCTGAACAGTTGCAAAGCTGTTTCAAGGCCAACACCTCCCTTGACGAACTGGCTCTGACCGTTAGTTGGCACCAGGGGTGAGGGTGGAAATAAAACCTCAAATTTATTGTCATGGGAAAGACCTGGAGGGGGTGCCTTCAGCAGCAGCGCCCGGAAGAGTGAGTCCATACGGAAACTGCGCAGCGTGAAGTGTTGTAGTGTGAAAAGCGCTTGTTTGCATTGATTTGGCGACGAGCTCAATAAACGCTCGGCTCGCTATCGAGCTTTTGTCTGCTTGGTTTGGAGAGCTGTCTTTTGAAGGCGTTAGGACAAAAATCGTGTAGATTTTAATCGCTGTCTTTGATTGGTTTGCCTAACACCGTCGCCCTGCTGGCCACTACACGTTCAGGCCCAGGCGTCTTCGCAGCTCGTGGTTTACGCTTCAGCTCCTATACTCCAACGTCGCCTCCCTAAATCCAGTCGTTCGCCGCGCGTCTTTCAGCTCCGTTCGTCACGGCGATGGCTCTGTCTAAGGCTTTTCCAGCGTCGCAGATGTGATTTCAACTTAATCGACCAGGTGACCTACCCTTTCTCTCCGCGTTTCTCTCACCGACTCGACATAAGAACCGGTTCGCCTCATGTTCGCTTAGCCTCGGCCTTCCCGCCCGCCATTGACTATCCTTGTCAGCCGCCGTCTTTCTTGCCGACGTTATTTGAGGCTTCGGACAACCACTCAAGTCATGTCCACGACGCCACTACCGTTCACAAGACGCTCATTCACCCAATGGACTCTATCTACTTGGCAAGCAGCAGAGTGAACATTGATAATATTAATAGACTGAGAGACGAGCGTTCGTTCAGGGCAGTTGACTTAGACGATGCCGCTTGGATTTCAACTTTGCCCGAAGTTCCTCCTGCCCTCTCACCGCAATGGCTCCCATCCGTACCTCACATCTCGCTACGTCTACGGGATACTATCTACCCATGTTCTCTGTTTCTTTGAGCTCGGATGCGAGTTTCTACCACGCCTTCTCAACCAACTTTTCATGACCTCCGTAGAAACTCCCGTAAATTGTCCGTCTGTCGCCCGTCGTTAGTCGTCTATAATGGTCAACAATTTGCCCGATATTGGCATACCGGCGCCAATCCCGGACACGTTCGATTTCGACACTCAGATGGTTCGGCCAGCGTCGCTCGAGCCGTAGACGCTCATGCTGCAGAGACGTAGCGTAAACGTGAGAGCATTTCCTTCCACTCCTGATCCACAACCCTCATCTGCTCTTTCAGGATCACGGCTGTTGAGAATTCCTCGTTACGCGTGCGCCAAACCTGTTGCTCTAGCGAGTCGTGGACAAGACTCACTGGCATATACAGCGGCTCGTTTTTACCACTCGCAACAGGCGGGAACTAATGGAAATCTCTGAGCAGGATCACAGCAATACCTCCAAAGGTCTTCCCATTCGCTTCGCCCTTTCCAACGCTGATGTTCTTCTCTAGCTCGGCCAGGAACGTTTTTGCGATCATGGAGCATTCTCGATGATAGGTAGCAGTACGAAACCTAAAACTTCTATAGCTTTTTCTTCTTTTTATTACTTATCGCTTTTTCTTTTCGCTCGGCTGACTGATTAATAGGTATACTCCCAATATTGTGCAATGTCTTTCAGTCAACAAGTGATGCCGCGATCCCGGTGTAGGCAGCCTTGAGCAACCATGATGCTACTCCACGCGATTCGAACATCTTCGTGATTGTCTGTATAACACGCGATTTCTCTGTGCCTCCTTCGCCGTGAATAATCATTCGTAGTGGTGGTACGATGTCGTTGCGCTGTTTATTGTTGGGCACAACAAACCCGCGGCAATGGGAACTGGCAGAGCTGAGCAGACCCATCATGATCCACCGGGTCACGACGGCACAGGTTGAGAAGGAAGGCGAAAGACCTGTGATTCAGATCTGATCATATTTCGTTGTCGTGCTGATAAGTATTGCAAGCAATAATGATGAATCATGAGATGGAAGGTGAGAGCCGATACGTGTGAGTTGCTGGACAGTACTGCCCAAACAGAGAGCTCCCGCTCTATCCAAGCTTCTGAGCATGAGGTACATCTCTGAACGGTGATGATATTAGACATGCATGCATATACTTGATGGCACAGCTGGTATGTGTAGAATAGCTCAAGAACAGCACATGCTGATGCTGTCTAGGCTGAGACCATGATGGGCCTGAACATTACCCACGTCGTAATCAATTCAATCACCACCAAGCTTCAACGCGAAGCTGATGCTTCACGCGTTGAGAGCTTGTGGATGACGGCTCGCGAATCGGTGTCCATGATCATCCTGGGACCTGAGATGCTTATCTCAGGTGGTTTTCGCTCGCTATTAGGCTTTCCCAACTTCTTAGCTCGGCTATGCGGGATTGGAGTCGACGAGATACATGTACTGCTCTCGTGGGGTGTAGGCTTCCGTGATGCATTTACTCAGATTGGCTATATACGAGAGCAGCTACTGGATAGTGTTCCACTCATTGGAGTAACTGCGACACTACTACAGGTAACAGACGGTGTGGAACAGAGCGTACTGAATTTTCTATCAGTCAAACGCGATCAAGCCCATTTCATTCGTCGATCTAATGCCCGATACAACATTCAGTATCTTCGTCGGTGGTTCGACTAACTCCATCGACTGGAACTCGCCATCATGAAACTGCAGGTAGGCCTTTAACTGCAGAAGCTGAGAGTAACTCATCCCATCTCCGCCGAGCAGCTGGAGGCGCCGTAGGTGATCCTCCGGTGTCTGACCCATCTGAGCGCTCAAATCCAGAAGACCAGCCTTCAACTCGGTGGGAATTGTTTGCTTATTGCCATTGGGAGCGAGAGGATGGATGACCGATTTATGTGGGGGGAGGGGAAGTATGCTGACGTCGTTCTCGAATGCGCGCTGAATGTCCGCCTTGATAGATGATAGTTCTGGGATGAGGGAGGCGAGAGTCTGACAGAACTGAAGTGCGCGAACACGCTCGCGATGGTCCCAGTCAATGAACGACTGAACGGTGAGGTGCTGCCGGAGGTTCATCTTGATCCGCATCCGTTTATCGTCCAGATCCAACGCGTCAACGGTAACACTGGGTGGTGCCTCAACAAAGATACCAGCAATGCCGACATTCATCACATCCTGCTGCCCGATGCGCTTATGACGAACACGGTGCATGTTTTGAACATTGTCGAAGATGCCGAAGCCAACAACAGCGGGATCGCGTCCACGTTCAATTGAGAGCTTACCCTGCTCAATACCAAGGAATTTCGCGCTCTTGTAAATTGTCGTGTAAGCCGGTGAGAGCCCAAGACGCGAGTTGTAGGCGATAAGATCTGCAGATGCAGAAGACGCGAAATACAACAGGCCGCGTGACATAGGAAGAAGATTGGCGCGACTTGTGCGACAGAAATTTAGAGCAGATATCGCGTTAAGAATCACCTGAATGGAGAAGATCAATGTATGCAGGACAGATAAAACAATCACTTACTGGCTCAGGTGGCCGTGACTTTCGAACGACGGCCGTTTCACCTTGCATACGGGGAGGGCGAACAGCAGCAGCCCTCATGATATTGTACAGGATCTGCTGGTGCTTGTGGACCACTGCTCCCACCACGTCGAAGATATCTGAGCCAAAGTCACTCCATTTCTTGCGCCGCGTTGGATCTTTGCTGGTTAATGCAGCGTGGAGACCGCTGGAACGTTTAACAGCATGCTCGGTACCACGAACGACCTCCCGTATAACTGTTTGAACCGCGAATGCGGTCAGCGCTGGACGTACACTCTTAATTTCAGTCCAAATGCACCCGGGAGGGTCTGCCGTCGCGTACATGAGCTCATGCTCGTTGCTGTCCGTGTCGAGCACACTATCAGGGCTTCGCATCCAGAAGTCAATGATCTGTGCTGGGAAATACTTGGCTCGTCCACGGAGGAAGCGCTCGACCATGCTACGATGGCGATACGAGCGTGACTCTTTAGGATTGCTCCATCCTTTTTACGCTTCGGTGGTTCGAATACAGCGTGCAGAAACTCGCCGAGTGACCAACCCTGATCCTTTATACAAGCAAAGATCAACTCTAGTTTCATGGAAGCGGATCGAGGGGGATTTCGCTTCTGTTTGGGTTGGGGAGAGGCATTGGGAGCGTGCTGGGAGGAGGACGAATTGAATGGAGACATGGGTGCGATGGAAGCCCCACCAGAGCGTGTACCGGAGCGCTTACGCTTCTGGTAGGTGGGAGAGAGAGGCCGATTTTCATCATTTCGGGTTGGAAGAGTGTTTAAAAGGCCACGCTTCCGGGATGGCTTCATGGGACTCATTGGATATGAGTGATTTCTGAGCAATGGGGAAATAATATCATCTTCATCGTCGCCGTCGAGTTCGGGTGGAAGCCAACGAGATGAAGTGGAGGATGTGCCGAAGACATCAGTGAACTGGCTGGTGCAGGGTGTTTCTGGGTTTGGAGGAGCCCGATTTTCCGATGTTCGGCCTGAAACTGACTGAGGTGTTTCAATGGAACTGAAAATAACACTTGTTCGCGGTGTAAGAGACATCGAGATGTATGTACAGTAAGTCGAGATGGAGGTTGCGCGCAGACGAAGCTCTGAGGCTCCTTCCAAATGGGAACTTCCCTTTGGGGTTATCCTATTTGGCCACCTCCTACATCACGGGCGCGAGTGAGATCAGACTACTATAAACGGAACTTGCTTGCGGCTTTATACGTAGGCTGACTACGGGAGACTACAAGCTGTCGACATCGCGTCATCTCCATATGCATATTCGTTGACGGGCAATAATGGAAGGTCTCTCATAACTTGGGAGGGGCCGACTGCCGTCGGCGGAACCCTTGCTAGACTGCTTCCTGTGTCAAAGTAGTTGACGAGACGAAGTCAAAGAAGCAGCGGGAGATTAAAATTAAAGAAGCCGACCAGTACTCTGCTACTGTCGAAGATATGATGATTCTTGTGCCCCCGCCATCTGGAGTTACATCATCACGAAAAACGTAGCAAAAGTCCATCCAGACGTGTCGCCGTCCAAGAAGACTAAAATATACGATTCCAAGTACTTACGATACATTATCACAATCGTTCCTTGTGGTCTACTTGATCGTAGATATTTCTTCCTGGTACAAATCCAGCTTGATTTTTCTGTATCAGGGATGGTGCAACCTTTGCCAGTACTATTCGTACTGTGAGCAGTTTCATAAACATCTTGTAGTCTGAGTTGAGCAGTGTGATCAGCTTCAAGGATGACTCGGAAAGCTGGTTGATGATTGGAAGTCGAATAACGGCAGAATTTCCTGGCGCGTTGCTCGCTGCATGAGAATAGTGCCTGACTGCTGTACGAGAACGCAGTCCTATGAAAACGAAAAAAGTTGCATTTTCCCGGGCCATCATGTACAGCCCAAGAGATACAGATGTGATACAAAAGATAATAGTATGGCCTACACATTCCCCAAGAACCTATTACGATAAAGTACAATACATCCAACCTGCAACAGAGAAACCGGGGAGAAATAAGAAGAAGGTAGGTAGGTAGGTAGAACACCGTCATGAATCACGACACTCATAGTCGTAGTTGAGCGTCGGCTGAGCAAGAAAGTCGTAGTTGATGCAATCCTGACATTTAAAGGCGTCTTCTCTAACCTGTGCAGGCGGTCCACTGATAGGCCTGTAAGACGACCCGACCGGGGGCATCAGATGTTCTTGAGGTTGGCCGCTCCATCCCGCCAATGATGAGTAGCGCGACTGAGTGCCGACTTGCTGATGAGAAGGCAGCACCTGTTGCCACTTCTGTGCCTGTGAGTGTACAAGGTGAACACGTCGTCGAGTAGCCTGGAAAAAGATGGCGCGCACCTCCCATTCCGAAGACAATCCACCGCCGGATCCGAAGAAGTTGGGCACTGGCGCGGCTGGGGGAATCTGTTTGAAGCGATAGCAGATGTTGATGGGTGAGGTGTCGATGCCGGGGGACCATTGCGGTGTGATACACTGCAGGACGCGGTATTGCGTGATGTCTAGCCGTCATGGTTGATTCATGTTCGAAAAACTCACAGGAAAAAAAAGAACACTTACTGGGATCATGAGAGAGCATCTTCCAAAACTGGGGACACAGCATCGTCGTGTAAAACCAGCCCGTGCGTCCTGGCGGCGCGGCAGTCGACAGCATCGTCGCCAGCTCTGAATGGATGGGCTGCGACAGGGTCCTGATGGACACGGAGAAGACGGTCTCGGTGTG
>JADNRX010000255.1:0-78997 GCA_015501595.1 Hymenopellis radicata | reverse complement strand
ATCGGCGCTGGTTGCTCGATTCTAATTTATCGACGTCGACAGCTTCTGGCCAGTCGATGCTGAGTATAGTCCTCGACTTGGTCCCCAAGAAAACGTGTATGTTCTTCGAACCTGATGAATACTGCAATCGTAGCAACTACTAGCTAACAATATGACTCACATCAGCTCCGAGTGTGGTAAGTGGGATGCCTTGATCATGCAAGTGAAGGACACCTGCCTACAGACAATGTCAGTGTAAGTTTAGAGGGACGAGGAACATCGTACAGAGAGTCCATAGATCTAGCTTGAATGATCAGGAATGCTATAGCATTCGAGGAAGACCTTACAAATGTAACACACGAGCGAACAATAGTAACGTCCACGCCAGACTTCAATGATTTCGCCAATCGTTGTTCAAGACAGCCTTCGATACCAGCTACAAACAACAATGAGAACTCAGGTAGGACTGAAGAAGGGTAAGGCACACCATAAACGATGTAGGGCGCGCGCTCCAATGGAGAGGATTTGCCGATCACCTTTCCTATGTTGGGATGACTTGCGCTTTCTAGTGAGACCGTACTGTAAAACACGGCTACGTAGAAACTAAACGCACATATCGCGACTGTCATACTCCAGATACCGAGCCCAGTGCTGATACCATGCAAGTTAGTTGAACCTCAATCCGAAATGTGACTTGACACACCTTTTTGGCGCTACGGCCTTTGAAACATTTCACCGAAACCACCTTGCTTCCATATGACGCTTGATAGACCTCGAATATTGTTTGGGAACGTAGAATGTCGTTCTCGTCCAATTCCTCTCTTGTTATCTTGAAGGCGTTATTGGGATTGTGTGAACAGGCGACGATGGATCCTTCACCTCCGGAATTCCTGGTGCGTTGGCGTCAGCTATTTGGGCAGTACACGATAAACGCTCAGTTTGAGCCTGGATTGCGAAAGTAGATGAAAGCTGCGATGTGACTGTCAACGACCGATACTGACAATGAGGACGACGGTGAACGCACTTGAGATAACCGAAGGCTGTCGTCGATTTTTGAGTTCAGATCTCTGAGGTCGGATTTAATGCGCTCGGGAAGAAAATAACGCTTGCGTTCAGACGCAGCTGCTATTTCCTCGACGTCGCCCAGAAATTCGTTCAGACGACTAGGAGCTGTCAATACCATTTCGAAGCATGTACTGCGAACAGGAGCACCTCTGCAGGTCGCGAATACTGTCTAATGTTACCGGGGGGATATCGTTCTGATTAACATGTCGAAAAGTTTTGGCGATTGCCAGGAAGACTTGCGCGATACGCTGCGCAGTGGCGCTGCATTCTTCTCTATTATCGTTAATGGCGAGTAGCTTGTCGATGATCATAAGCGTGATTCCAGTCGCCACCGAGAGAAATGGCACGGAATCTGCTACTTTCTGCAGGAGGAGCTAGGGATGAGTCGCGGGTTCGTATGCTTGCGCGTAGCTCACCTCAAGAACCCTAATTGCGTCCGCCACAACGGCAAGGACGACCTCTAACTTCTTGTGGTTTCCTGAGGGAAAGGATGTACGCTTTGGGGTAAGGGCCAGCGGCGCGGAAGTGGTGGGTATCTGAAGCAGCAGGTTCGAAATGAGCTACGGGCCATACTAAACTATAGCTGCGACTTGCCTTAACAAGTCCAATGGTGCTCGCCGCCGCCGCCAGAAGGACAGATGGAGACTTGCGGTGCGGTCTTGAAGCGAAGTGTCGATACATGGCGGCAAAGGTGACTGTGGAAGGAAGGAAGAAGGAAAGGTCGACATGTTTCCGACATGCGTTGACCACGTGTGCAGCAAGAAGTTCTCAGCGCTGTGGCACCGCTGTAGTCGGAAGTCCTGGAATCATACAACCGCTGGCATGTGGCTGTCCCGATAATACTGCACTGACGTCAAGAGATGATTTCGGGCTGTGTAGAGGAGCTGGCGGTGCGAGAGAAGTGACAGGTAGCATGTTCATCGAAAGGACATGAAAGCTGCGGCCGGACGTTGACACTTTAAGCATTGGTTTTGATCATACATCACATATGTAAAGCTTTGTAGGGCTAGAGTGGCAGAAAAAAAAGAAGATCTCGAACAACCGGCTTTTGCATAACAGGAGAATCGAGGTATGCTCGCAATTGGTGCACGATGTCTGCAGTAGCAACAGGAGAACCCTAACCCGAATTTTGTTGTTGACGCGTTGTTTGCCATCGGCTTCACATTTTGTCTGCAGGCCAACACGTCTTTTGTCTTCCACCATCACGTTTGCCACCAGAATGTACGCGAGCCAGCATCACCAGCAGCCGTTAGGTTTCTCCGTGGCGGGAATGCCCTCGTCATCGACGCTGCTCTCGTCGTCGACCTCATCAACGAACACGCTGAACACGCTAAACACCTCCACGGGCGGCGGCGTCGGGTCCAAAGGATACCAAAGCGGGTACATGATGGGGACGAGCCTATCATCTGGCGGGCCGCAAGAGTCTGACGAGCCACTACCGACGGTATCCACCAAAGCGAAAATGAACAGCAGCAAGCTGGATGACCGGAAGGGCGGGAGCCGCTGGGGTATGGACAGCATGTTTGACTATGCGGGCGTGCGTGCGGAAGACGAGGATGCGCCGCCGATGATGAGCGTTAACGATATACCCAGCGCCACTGGCGCCTCTTCCTCACGGCTCACCTCGTCCTCTCTTCTTCTCTCACACCGCTCCCCGCCTACACACCGCACCACGAGTACCTCGTCGTCCCCTGACCCGTCATATATCATCGTGTTCGGGTACCCGCCTGACAAATACGCACCAACCCTCGACTTTTTTCTCTCCCTCTCCTCCGAATACTCCATGTCGACCAACGCCCCTTCTAGCGCGGGCACCACCCAGCCCGAGTCTCTCTACGATGTCGGCAACGCGTTCAAGCTCGGGTATACCAACCCCGCTGACGCCGTGCGGGCACTACGCAAGAACGGGGACGTCATCCGCGGGGGCGGCGGTGCAGGCGGGTGGATGATTGGTGTGAAATGGGCAGATGCTTCTGCGAATATATCGTCGCCACCGCAGTCTGCTTCGCTAGGAGCGTACAGGCAGCATCAGAGCGTACACGACGAGGCGGACAATATGGACGTGGATGCGCCGGGGAGTGTCGGCACGCCGATTCAGCTGGCGCCGAGTTCGTCGATTTTTAGGCCGGCCAAGGCGGCGGCGGGGACGCCTGTGAGGGCGCAGCCGGCTGTGGTGGCGGGCGAGAGTCCGAATAAAGGTGTCCTTGGGCAGGTTTCGGATTTGATATTTGGGTGGTAGTGGTTTTTGAGGATGGGATCTTGTTTTCAATGTGTCCGAGGATGCGTGCATGGTATGTTTCGGGTGTCCATCAACTACTCGTGGGCCTTCATGTACACCATTGCTTTCATCGCTCTAGGTAGCAGATGTCCTCCATCCAATAGAATTCCCTTGAGAAAACTACAACGATTGATCTTAGACCTATTCAACCATGATAATGTAAACTTAATATCTGGCAGGTACGGATACCTATGCGCGCGGGAAAAAAAAGTCACAGAGCGACACCATACACCGAAGGGGAGTCGAACCCCTGCCGCTTGCTTCACGCAACATCTTGGTTATGGAAGGCAAGCATGATAACCGCTTCACCATCGGTGTGTAACACAGCCCTCATACGGTCTTTGATGTGGCGCAATTCAATGTACTTACTGCTACTACTACCACTAATAATAGTAGTAGTATAGTCTACAGGAGATTGACATTAATAAAAGATGTGTAGTGACTCAATGCCGAAAGACGAGAATCCTAGGACTCAAAGTTTGATCTGATGGTTCAAGCTGCGGCGACTCTGAGGCAGGCGCGTTCGTCAGATACTGTAGGCACCATTGAGAGGCGATTTCTGTATATGATTTGAAGAAGACACCAGACGCCAGTGAATAAAATGATAGATCAACGTAACAGTTGAATGATGAACTTGAACGCGTTTGTTTGCCCTTATGGAGTCTCGATCGATTCAGCTCTCCTTTTCGCGAATCGCCACAATGTTGCTCTTACCTGACGTGATGCGCATTCTGCCACGGCCGGGCAGTCTGTGTAACTCGCGGAATTGAAAGTTAATGTATTGTTCCGCCTTGACCTGTGTATTGCTTGTCGTCTCTAGTAAATGCTTCACCCAGAACGTTCCGCTCAATCAAATACTAGTCTCGAACCAGCCGCTCAACGCCGGTTTTTTTGAGGGGATGAGGACGGATCGGGTTGGTGAAGCGACTGGCATCGAGTCTAATCAAATACTAACTCCCGGTAATCAGCATCACCCCAGGAACTCTTGGATGTGATCGCGGACCAGTCGGGTGACGATGTCCTTTCACGACTGCATAGTATCAGCTGAGACCTGAACGTGTGCTACTACTACATCGCTTTGAGTACGTACTGTCTAGAAACAAACCATATCAGAACATTTTCACTTGACTTTGCATACATTAGAAAGGTATTGAGCTATTGTAGGCGACTCCGTAAGCAACGCCACATATTTTCTCCTGCCTTTCTAGAGCCAGCTCCTGGATGACGAACGAGGCGAGGATCTCTTCTGTGAAGGGAGTAGCTTCGCTTGAGATGACTAGTGTCAAGCCTGGTCCCGGGGCCTGTGTGTCCACATATGCAAGAGGATTGGAGGAGACGAGATGCGGGTCGTCTTCGCGGGAAAGCTTCACATAGCCAATCATATCAGTACCCAGGGAAACAACGCGACTTTAGCATACCGATAGACGATACTGAGGATGAATACGCCATAGGAAACGTCCATATCGTGTATCAATCAGTTTCGCATTTCTAACGCGAAAGGTTCAGAGCAGGGAATGCCAAAGATGGACACTTACATGTCACCAACGCGCTGTTCCTGTAACCATTTCTTAATCTTCATCTTGGTACCTCTGATCGTCACCGTATCCGCGAACACCTCATTCTCTTCTATGACGATAACTACTTCTTCTCCTCTAGCGACTTGTATCTTCGACGCGGTTGTCCCGCTTTGTGGAGATACGATACGCGATTTGACCGTCAGGGTATGAGACGGTGGTATTGATGACACTCTTGTTGTCGAAGTGAAGCATGGTGGGCGTGACGGATTCACGAGCGTAAGAGTGCTGTCCATGACAAGAGGAAGCGAGCAACGCAGTCGCGCGCAGGCGTTCATATAGCTCGCTGGAAGCTCGGGAAAACCCACACAGCCTAGAGGATCGTGACGCTCAGAAGTACCACCTGAACGGTGTACCTTGATTGAAGAATTCAAGGCAGTGCATGGGCGCTCAGTTCGTGTCGCCGGATAGGACCCAGGCCTTTTATGACCTACGAAGGCAATCAGAGACAGGCAAAAGGGCAAAAGATGCCTCGGTAAACAAGATGTTTCACTCTGCCTTCGACGGGCCAATAGTGACGTGATGGCGGAAAACAAGTAGATGATCGGCGGTCTATTGACGCCGAAGGGTTGCGCTTTTCTTCTCTGCCATCATGATCATCAACTATCGCAGTTTTCTTTCGCACATGTAGATGGGTACAGGCGAGTTTTTTGCGATATCACTGTTTGAGGCTCAGGTAAAAACATTCTTACATCTTTTCCAGTGCAGTAATACCCAAACGGCCCGAATCCGTGTCGGATCGGGATCGGACAGTGGGTTGGGTGAGCGGCGGTGGGCGGGATGCCTGAACCAGACGCTGGATGTGTTCCTGGGCATACAGGCTATGGTTTCGTCAACAGGTCGCGTCATGGCACGGCGTGTTTCTAGCAGCAAGCGCGTAAACGAGTTCTTTTACTTTGACTTCGTTCCTGCTTTCCTGATTCTGGGCCATTACTAACGCTCTAAAAACAATTCTTCAACGCAGACGTGATCCTGACGACGCTCTGCAGATGGGATGTCTTGCGGCCGCTCTTGACCGGTCTACCTCGCTGCAAATGCTACTCTGAGTCTATTTTCGCATGGCGCAATCTTTGGACTTAACTTAGTGAAATAGCCATGCAGTGAGTTCCACGTCCTGTCTCAATTACTCGGTGACTTTCATGCACGCTCTTTCCAAGTATGCATCGACTGACAGGAACCAGGTCCTCCTGCAATTCGGATTGCTGTTTCCAGGCGCAAATCACTAAAATAGCTGTTTCTTTTCGTTCGTGATATCACTGATCCGATGTGCAGTCCTGGGTTGTTACGTTACACGCTCTGGTATATTTAATGGCCTCCCTTCGTCTCATCTGAACAGAAACAGATATCCTCCTTTCGTATATCGCCCCCAGAATTCTTCAACATGTCCTCGCGAAAAATCCTCATGCTCCACGGGTACGAAATCTCTGTAATACTCAGCGTCTGACCACTCATCGGGCCCAACAATCAGCTACGGTCAAAATGCCTACATCATGAGTCGCTATGTACGTGTCTAAGTGGTTTTGGAATCACCTAGATAGCGCTAAAGCACTTGCCAGATGGCCTCAATCACCAAGGACCTTGCCGCCGATGACGTTGAATTCCGTGCGTGTCTTGAACGCGTCTCTACTTCGTGTTCGTCTGCTCAACCTGTGATAGAGTATCTCGATGCCCCATTCTCACTCGTACCTGCGGACCTGAATGCGGTTCACGCCTCCTTGCCGTCCCCACCCAAGGCGCTTGTGTTTGCGATGTACCGTCGCCAACGCCTTCTGCCAGTGACTCTCCGAGGGCTGGTTCACGATCGTGAACTTCGGAGGCAACACAATGGAGGGCATAGAAACCTCTCTAGCGCTACTAAAGAAAACGTTAAAGGAGAACCGTTTTGAGGTGGGTGGTACTTCGTTTCATGAGCTTACTAGACGTAGTAACTGTTGTTTGACCTTCCAGGCAATCATGGGATTTAGCCAAGGCGCCGCGATGGCCGAACTGCTAGCTGCGATGGTATTGCCCAAGACAACCTTATATCTGCATAGATGTCTCATGGTTTCGTAGTTGGAACGCCCGGACCTCTACCCATTAATCGCAGACGACAATGGTGCTGCGGTTCATCCTCCCATGTACGTTGTTCACTATTGCGGTCCTATGTATTGCTTTAGATTTAACATTCTGATTTGAAGGGAGTACATCGTCACTGTCTCTGGATTCCTCCTTCGTGGACCATCAGCTGCATGGGACGGCCAACCCGTTAGCCCAGCCTTCCCTTCGAGCGAGCTCACCACACCAGTACTCCACGTCCTGGGTAACACAGACCTTGTCGTTCCGAGAGAAAGAGCGGACATATTCATGTCACTCCACAAGAACAAGCGCGTCGAAGAGCACATTGGGGGTATGAATTTCAACCCTCGTGAATCTCCATGTTAACCAACCTTGGTCAGGACACTTTGTACCTCGTCAGACCAAATGGCGAAAGTTCTTTGTGAATTTCTTTTCGAATCCATTCGCCGAAATCGCATCGCCCGTGCTTGTAACGAAAGAACGCGCCCCAACGCGACTTCCGTCCATATGTGAGGAGAGGCGGTCTGGAGCATCGACCCCGGATTCAGATGGACCTGGTACCCCTACGGAACAGGCCTTCGATATGAAGGAAGTCGACTTGCACCTCGGAACGTCGAAGTTGCTGGCGGAAGAAGAGGAGGCGCGAATGTGGGATATCTATACGGGATTGGTTTATCAAGGCTAGCGAATAGTATTCGGCGCTCGCTAGCATGGGTTGTACAAATTATAGACAGATATTAGAAGGTCTTTAAAGTATGTAAGGAGACATGGTTAATACAACGGTTCTAAAGCTAGCGATACACTGTCGAGACGGGATCAATGAATACCAGAGAGCGAAAGCCAAAGCAGGTCCGTTGACTGGACACTTCACGTTCGAGACAGTCCCATTCTACCCTTGAATGACGCGGCACGCCACCAGCGCATTGTATGCCGCCATTTCCTTTGCTGCTGCGACGGTCGTTCCGACGCCCCTTCCAGCCTCGACGTTATCGACTCAAGTACTTTCAAATGGTGATCTGAGCATGAAGAATAGAATGGCGTACCATAGACAGTAATCGACCAGCTCTGGCCGTGCTGAGCGCCAGACGCAACAGGCTGGCTATAAGAAATGCTTCTTCCAGTCTGAGCACCCCAATTGTTGAGCGCGTTGCGGTATTCTGATGGAGGATAACGGGACCGTGAGCCTGGAGCCATACGAGAAATGAGCTCAGGTGGCCACATACCAGGCATTGCAAGGATGGGTTGAGATGTCGCTATAGGAAATCGAGTGCGTGTTTGACTGGTTCGAGTTTATCCCCCAACGCAGGTTATAAGCCATCCCAGATTAACAGCAATGCAAATTAGGAGAAAAACAGCAGATCTAAAGGGGGACGCTGGGGAACAGAATGCCCACCGGTAGCGGCGAGTCCATGGATTCCAGGTAATAGAGCACGATCATTTTCTTTCCCTTCGCCTGCAAGGGGACCTCTCAGGTGAGGGTATTTTCAGAATTGTGAGTCACTTCCCGACCCTCCCTGAGACAGACGAAGAGTGGAACAAACCCAATTGAGCCCGAAGCATACTATAGTAGACAGAGGACCGCGACCTGAGCAGAAAGTAAAGCTAGCACTTCGGATAGACAAAAAACGAGCTATTCCAAAACCAGCGAGGAGCAACAGCGCGGCTTTCGAGGTCCATGTTCCCGCTAATACACTGCATCCCGAGCGGATAGCTCTCGCATTAGGCCTCAAGAATGAAAATCCGGTACCGCAAAGAGGGTACGTTCGTTCATTCTAGCGAGATGTCTATCTGTCCCGTGGTGTAGAGCACCTCGATTAAACAATGCCGAACAGCTGGCTCGTTGATGAGACGGGAACGGAACATCACCAAGACGAGGGCGAGGAAACAGATATCCCGGTAGATCAGCTTCACGGAGAAAGCGTCGACTCAAAGCCAGCCAGCTTTGGCTTATCGATGCCATGAGGACTCGAAGAACAGCGCGACTCGGCGATGGCCCTACCTACACAGAAGCGCCCAGTCTGGGCGTTTGTCCGCGTCAAAATACGACGTTAGAATAAGCTTTGACAGAGTTACGTCATGTGGCCCTGTGTAGAGAGCTATGGATCCAAACATGGGCGGCAGCGACAGCAGCCCCCTACGCCGCCGCGCGTCGCTCACTTCGGGCGGAACATCATCATAGATGGATCCGTGGGCGCTTAGACAACAGAACATATTGGCTACCAGAGATATTGAGTAATGGACCACGAATATCGTCGAGTCAACACGAAAGCACATTTAAGCGCCTACATTCGCGCCGAGAGAGCTGATGCTAAAAATGACTCACTACGCAGAATAAGCTGTACAAGGCGAGCACCAACTACCGCGTTGCGGAGCTCAACTGCACTATCGGAGGATAGAACGACGCGTCAAACGCGTACTTGTCCGAGGTCTTGGTTACTGGGCAAGGTGTGTGGTGGCTGTGACTACAGGGATTTCCTTATTTGGCGGAAAACCAGCCTTGCTTCGCAGATGTCGAATGATAGCTATGTTATTTGATGATCAATCCTGGACAGAAACTGAACGAAGCCCCACGCCGGAACCGAGCTTCTCTCGCGTGAACAAGTGAACAATGCAGAAGGTCTTCATATTGGGGGTATGATACAACGGAACGAGCAGGGTAGGCAAGAAGTGTGGTCAGGCAATTCCCGCATTCGAGCTCAGTTTTTTTTGTAACTTCGAAGCCTTTCACCATACCTGATGGACAATACCAACATCCTGCATACCTATCAGATCACAGTTTTACCCGAAAGCGGGGGAGAATTGACACGTACAGGAATCCAGTCCAGGCCAAAACAGCACCAATCGCGTTCGCCGTCACGATGCCGAATGCGTTGATTAAGGGAAGGACTCCCGTCGTAATGACCGAGAGGAAAAATGCGCGGATTGCACTATTATCAGTTACAGCGTCAACGTGCGCCGAAATGAACTGTGAGGAAAGACCGACATATTCGCCGCACTGCTTTCTGCACTGCGGGAGTGCATAACATCCACGTTATACGTCGAGATCGGACTCAGGACAACTTGATCCTTTGTACAGTGTTAATGACTTTGCTACCAACCAACCGCAGAAGGAAACATGACGTACGCCAAAGCCGTTGATGAAAAGACAGAGAAGATTGAAGAGCAAACCGGACTTTCCGGCTTGTAGCTGTGTGCAGAGACCGAATGCCAGCGTGGAACACGGGATCAAAAGGCCTGCAGCTAATAGCGTTCCCCGAAGACGGTCTTCCGGCTGGTAAGCGTCGCCGTTTCTCATCCGCTTCATTATTAGCAAGTCGGAGATTATCCCAGAAACAGGTGCACCAACTGCCAGTCGTAAGAAACTGGTCGCGGTGGACAATAAAACGGCTTACTGATGTTTCCGATTCCGCTGGGCACGTACAGTAGACCAATGTAGACGGGGTTCGAGATGCCGTATCGAGGAGCCTACATAGTCTGTTAATCGACGCTGAGCCTACGCATAACATTGACCTACAATTGTATAGGCCAAAGGCGTCAGGAGGAAATAACCCGACAGGGAGCAGAAGGTAGATGCCATGGTCTGTTTAATTCATCAGATAATATGCACGCATCGGCCAAAAGCATATTGACAACAAGAAGTAGGTTTGGTCTCTTCAATAGACCCAGCGATTGCAAAGGATTGATCCTCCAGAATCCGCGATGTCCCGGTTGAGAACATAGCTCTCGCCCTTTGTTGCTGTCATTAATCACGGAATGACTGGTCTCCGGTAGTAAATAATACAAGAGAGCTAGGACACTCATATTAGCGGCGAGAATGGCGGACTCGAGAGTCCGCCAACTCCAGTAGCGAGTTGCGAAACCTAGGAATGCAGGGTTGGGCTCCATTGCTATGATAGTTTGCATAAACATACCACCGCAGATAGGCGCCAGTATCGCTGCGCTTAAGAATCCCTAATGCGGTTCTTGAGCGAGCAGCTCCGCGGACTTATTCGGAGACGAGATTACCAAACGAAAGCAGCCCACAGCTGTTCCGCGCTCCTCCAATCGAAATAGATCCGCCACCACTGCTGGTCCTAGTGTCCATGCAGGCGATGCTCCGAAACTCTGGAGTATTCGGCAAACAACAAGATGGACTGCACTCTGCGATGTCGCTACACCAAAAGAGCCGACGCATGTCACTACCAACCCGATGAGATATATCGGTCGTCGCCCATCTGAGAGGTTGGTTATTTGTAAAGGAATGCAAGCAAAAATAGGACAACTTGCAGTAAGTTGAGTAAGTAGCTCCAGCCATCAAGCCCACGCCATCGAACAGAATAGGTAGACTAATTCCCATACTTCATAGCGTTATCAATAGGATGTTTTCACAGAATAATTCGACGTACCTTATCAAGGACCCAGACGATTGCAGCTCCTGGGCGATGTGTGGTACCAGTGGATAGAAAGCTCTCGCCATGAAGTCTGTCAGACATGCGCTCAAGTCTACGAGTTGAACATTAAGGGAAGGGACCTACGTGTAAGGAATGCACAGGACGACACCAAGAAAACGATAACCCATTTCTGTTTTCTTGAAAATCGGCCATATGGGTCGAGGTCGTGATGCCTCGTGGAAACAGAGAGAAGACAGTCCTCCTCCGAACCTTGAGCGTACTTCGTGCGATCCTCCATCTCGTTAGACATGAATGTCTTGGGCAAGAGACGACGGTCCATGGGTTGCGGGTGTTATCTAAGCATCGTTAACGGAGCCGCAATCATACCTGTCCCTCTTGAGTCGCCGGAATAGAAGAATTGTTGAACTTCCTCGTCCTAGAACGATGGCCGGGCGTTAGAAGAAGGCAAAGTATGATCGTAGAAAGGCAACCGATTTTCGGACCTATTTTGGAAGCCCGACATCTCTAAAATTTTGCCACGTGGTCTCACCCCGCTCATTATGACCTCACCTTTCAGTTCTGCTGCTCGTTACAATACATCCACCTGGCCAGGGTTTCCAAGGTTCGGATATAATGCAAGTATGGAATAAGCGCTAATGTTACACCCTGCTGAAATCAGGCCTAGGTACCCCAATATTGTTCTGCTACTTGCGAATCGCGTACAAAAATCCATCGAATCCCTTTTCAGACGCGGTACCGATGGTCGTGCATTCCACATCTGGATCGTCCTTCAAAACCGCCAGCAGCTCTTTCACCCCACACACATTGTCGTTTTCGTCATCCGGATCCAGGAGCTGGCCAAAGAGCATCATGTTGTCGACGATCTGAGGAGGGACAGAGTTAGATTCTGCCGTGTGACTCTACGCGCCTGCTCACGATGATGCCACCCTGTCGCACGAGGCGCTTGGCCTCCCTGTAATAATGCGCGTTCGACTTCTTGTCCGCGTCGATAAACACAAAGTCGAACGGCGGATCCGGAGTCATGTCTGCCAGCGTCTTGGCTGCTGCACCGACGACGACTTTGACTTTGGTCGAGAGTCCCGCGATATCGACATTTTCTCGCGCGACCTTGGCGAGTTGACATTAGCACGTAAACAAACGCATATTAGTACTACTACTCACTTCCGCATAGTCCTCGCTTATTTCGAGAGTCGTCAGGCTGCCGCCCTTTGGAAGCCCTCGTGCCATGTATATGGTCGAACACCTAGGAACGGAACATGGCCATGCTTTAGCGTCTCGAGGATTCAGAAATTATTCGTCATGGACGTACCCGCCAAGCGTGCCAACCTCCAAGATCCTACGCGCTCCCGAAGTCTTTACCAGAAGCTCCAGAAGCTTGCCCTGTTCTGGCGGAACAGCAATCTCTGCAGGCAATCCTCGTTTTACAGTGTTCGCAATGACGGCCACCATCGCTGGATCCGACGGCAGACAATACGAGTTCACGAGCGCCGCAGTCTTTTCCCAGTCATCGACGGTAGTTGGGCGCGCAGTCGGGTCGATACCAGCGAGGTGCTTGGGCATTGCTGTAGAGGGAAGAGGTTTCACTGGTAGCAATCCGGCGTTCAGCTTTTTATCTTGGTCTCGTGGCTTACGGGCGCTCACGAACGACGGAGATTATCTTCTCTTATTCTCGACGACCCGTCCTATTATGTGTCACATCCTGCGAGGGTCCCTTTCGCGCTGTCGGTTGCAGGCGGTCATTTCATCGCTTGGTGGTGAGATGTGAGAGCTGTTATACTGTATGCGCAGAGCTTTGGCGACTATATTATTGGATTTGGCTCCGTCTCAGACACGACCTCGTGCCGTGTAGTGAGACATGAGCACGTCAAATTAAGCTTTTGCGGGTCCAGGCTTGATCCCGCCCGATACCCGCAAGTGTGTACCACAATTCGCATCTCCCATCACGTTGGAATCTTCTACAGGCGCTGATACCACTCCTCAAAAACCATAAAACTTCGCACCCTCCAACCCAACCCTCATTCCCTCCATCGCCTCCGCCCTAACCCTCCTCAACGCCTCCACATCCTCGCCCATCGCCTCCCACCACCTGTCCTCCTCCTCACGCCATCCTCCCGTCATAAACTTCTTGATCGTTCCCGCCTCCACCATCGCCTGCATCCGCTCATACGCATGCACACCAGGGCCGAGCCCATTTAACGCCATGACCACTGACGGCGGGACGGTGACACGGCCGACTTTGAAGCACAGTTGGGAAATGGAAACGCAGTGCACTAGGGCGCCGTCTGGTTCTTTGGACAGCGGCGGGAGAGATAGACGCTTGGCGAGCTCTTGGAGTTCCGTGCTTGGCGCGTCTGGGGTGCTATCGGGGAACCCGTTCGACGTCGCCGTCTTTTTCTTCGTAGGCTTAGACACAAACTTGGCGACACCATAGATCTACAAGTAGCCTGGTCAGCGATAACATTGAAATACTGTATGCGCACGAACCCATTTCTCTCCCCACGTCGCCATCGATATCCGTACTTCATAAGACGCCAGAATAGGGATCTCCTTTAGAAACATGTAATGTGTTCCTTCAATTGAACGTCAGGTTGTCCGATTACTCTTAAGATTCACGAACAACATACCTCCCAAAGCGATATGCCCTCCAACTTCCTCTCGGAAGAGCTGGGGGCAGTACTTGAGAGCCCATTGGAATCGCACGTAGTCTAGCGTCTAATCCACACTATCACATCAGCATTCTTCACGATCTGATTAGAAGTCACTGGGGCACCTTGGCGTACGATGAATTGCTGAGATGCAGATTAAAATCACAATCATCTAGACCTAGTAACAGCGAAGAACATCAATCGTCAGAAGAATCAGGATGTACGTTGACGTACTAGCCCACGACCTGTACACAAACCCAACCTCAAATGGGCTGCGCCCGCCGGGAGAGCGTTCATGCCACCACGTCTGTATTCGCGCCTTCTTCGCTTTCTTGGATCGGAATATAAGAGAGAGACGGTGCAGCCGTTTGAGCAGAACGAAGCGCAAGATCGGTAAGAGTGTGCGGACTGGCGATGCTTGTTAGAACGGGAACAAGTACACGAAAGACGTAGTACGCACAGTGCCACGACAAGGGAAAAGACTTGATGTTTATGAGGACAAGCGCGACAGCGGCGTACTGCGCAGAGGTCACAAGTCGTGGCGGAATGACGTCCATCAATTGCTTGTAGAGGGCAAAAAATCAAGCGACACGATGCCTCTTTTATATCTCCCGGGATGTCAGATTGATTGACCGATGCCCGACAAGATGTTGAACTGTCATCACGTCAACTTGGTGATTATCATGGTGCGATGAACAGGAAAGACTACACACGACTCATGATTGTGACAGCCCGGTGGGAACGCAGATATGCCGGTACACCTTCACCACCCTACGACTAATCATAAGTATATGTGAAAGACGTACAACGCGCAAACCGAGTAAGAGAGTCGCCAAAGATGGCGCCTTGTCAATATCCATATGATTAACTTCCTTCCTTCTCTCCATCCCCGTTCGCATGCCGAAATCGCTACCATTCACCACGTATCCAGGCCTCGCCTCGCCAAGGTCTGAAGACCGTCCAAGACCATCTTTATTACGTTAAATCATCCGGTCTTTGCTCGAACACAACACCCCCATCCCCACCAGTTGGAGTATGACACGACACAGTACAATGCAAACACCACCTCGCGCCGTACGTAGTGACCGACCCTGTACCTACAAGAAGTAAAAGTATTATAAAGGCTCTCGCGCTATGGCTCCTAAAATAATAATCGACAGGTCCGAGAGGAGAAATCAAGGCCACGAAGGGTCCTCGTTTCCAGTCCAAGGTCGCTTAGACAACATCCATATCATCTGTACCCGCTCTAGGAGAAACCACACACGCCGTGCCTTCCGCATTCGAATCGATAATATACGCCTTGGCGACTATCGATCGACGACAAGTCAGCCTCCGGTTCAGAGAAGAGTAACAACATTACGCACACTCTTCTATGGACGTGACGCCTTGCGGTAGCTCTGGCTGCAGCGCGGGGTGCGTTATGAAATGCGACACAGGGCGTCGCAGACTGGGATTACTCTGTGTAAGCTGTACGCAAAGTCTTGAGTAACGAGACGTAAGTCGTGCATGATATAACATACCTCGATAATAATCGACGTGATACCAGGGTTCCGCGTGTTGAGAAATCCAAGGTACTCGAGAGGATACTGGAATTCCGCCTTGCACTGCGAACAAAGTCAGATATCAGGTCGATGACAGCCATCAGCACATACCAAGGGAGCCAGATACATATCCGCCAAAACCTGCCCAAACGCATACGCGTCGAAGAGCTCCGTCTCAAACTGCCCTACACCCTTGTAAATCTCCGGCGCATCATACCCCGGCGTACCATACGCATCGCCCGTCGACGGAAACGCGACATATTCCGTAGTCATCCCAAAGTCTATCAAGCACAGGTGTCCCGCGTCGGTGATCATGACGTTCTGGGGCTTGATGTCCATGTGGTAGAGGCCGTGACTATGGAGGAAAGCGACGGCTTGTGCAAGCTCAGCAGACCAGTATCCGAGGGTTTCATCGGGGATGTATTGGGTGTAGGTGATATATCGCAGGATTTCGTCGTACAGACTACGCTGGTGGAGTGTCTGTATTTCGATAATGAGTGCGAGTAATAAACAAGAAGATTTAGACTTACCATGAGTATATAGAAAAAGTCGTGATCCTGAAAGAAAAAGGTATCTTTGGGGAAGAACGGATTGGCCGTCTCGCCGAGCATCTGGAGAACACGTTTCTCGTTGAGAATGGTGTCGACAGAGAACCTGGAGTCGACGCGAGTCGTGGGCTCAAACCCTGGGGTCAAGTAGACGCGCTTGGGGAAGGTCTTTACGGCGAAGAGGCTAGCGGGGGATTGGGCGAGGAGGACAGTGCCATACGTGCCCGAGCCTAGTCGTCTCAAGAATACGATGGGGACACCTCGGATGGATATAGATTGTGGAATGGGGATCACAGTGGTTGGCGCTTCAAGGTTGGGCAGGAGGAGTGGCTGACGAGCGACGAGTCTGGGCCGGATAGCAGATGTGTGCAATGATATCGCAGTATCCTCGTCTGGGATTGTGGGGCACGATGCTGGCGAGTACAAGACCAGCGCGCCTGCGACGATTCCCGTGGGGTGGCTGGATGACGATCCAACAACGGACTCGTCCGCGACATGACAGGGCAACGACTCGGTTTGGACACCAACCTGAGCATATCGCTTCACTGGCGGGGAGATTGGAGGAACCGAGGACGACAAATCCGAAGCCGCGGACGAAGACACGACGGATGACGATGCATCAGACGATATGGAGATGGTGGCGGAGAGTGTGGAGGCATCGCTGCTGCGAGTGCTCTTGGCCGTCCGCGTCGCCTTTCGGAAAAGACGAGACACTATGGAGAGTCTGCGAAGGAGGGCCATGATGGGAATGTAGAAGGAAGATTTGTTTCCCTCCAGGAATTATATGCATTTGTCGGCGGTCAAAGAGACGGCAGTCGCGATCAAAGCAATGGAAGGTCGGTGCCACTGGTCAAAGCGGAGTGGAGTCAAAGGCCGCCGCGTAAAATCAAAACGCTGGGCGAGTACAGCCCATTCCATCCTTGTAATGATATGGACAGATGCAGGCGGGGTGGATAGGAATGGACAGTGTCGAGATGGCTGGATGTCGGAGAGGCAGTTTATGACAAAAGCCATGATGGGCGGCCTTGCCATAGTCCAAACGAGGAACAAGGCGGCAGCGCGGGGCCATTTCGACACTTTGTCCAGCATGAAATTCAGGGCTAGAGGCGTTTCGGACGGAGTTTAGGATGCATACAAAAGATAATATGCTGCAGTGACATACCAAGAAGCATCCCAGTTCCGGCCTTTGCACCCGAGAGTGCTAGCAAAGTCATGCCAAGGCGCACGTCTGATGTCTTCCTTCCTTCCAGGCCACTAGCAAAGTGTACCCTCACTCCGCAGTTCTCCTCCTCGTGTGTATGCGCGTACATTGACAACAAGCCATGGTCTTCGCGAGATTCTGCTATCTATAGGCCAGACATTGTATCATTTGGATTGGCTTTGACACGAGAGGCGCACCAACCTTTGTCGTCGAAAAAGAGGTTCGAAAGAGTTCTGGGGTTGATGATAGCAGGAAGAAAGCGTCGGGCCGAGCACGTGGCTTCCCGCTCCGCTCTAAACTTCGTCGCCGTTGCTGTCCACTGCTGTCTTGGTCTCAATCAAAGGACCGCTAGGGATACTACGGGAAAGGCTACTGCCCTACGCGTCATCCTGCGACGTGTGTACTGGTTTCTGTCCGACGCTGCTTCATCGGAGCTCAAAGTCAGAACAATATTTTCTATCTGTCCGCGTCACTTCGTCGGTAATGGATTGTACTTGCCTAATGGCTGGCTTGCGCGGTATCGACCTGTCATTTGGCCGAACAACCTCCAAGTATTATCGGCTTCCATGTCATATTATACCCTCTAGACGACTTCTCCATTCGCGCCGCGCTTTCAGACAAGTTCGGTGTGCCGCCATTAAACTATGGACCAATACAGGGCCCACATGCGGCCTTAACGGCTACAGTTACTCAGGTGGGTAACCCACCATCTCTCCGGCGCAACGACCCGGGTGCGCAGAGGAGCAGCACCGCCAGAAGGTCCGGGAGCGCTACGAGTGGGTAAGCGAAATGCTCATTCATCTGCCGCCATCGCGTATCTGAGTCGACAGTAATCCTCATGAACATCTCTCGAGTGAGCATCAGCACCGAGGCGATACCGAAGATGAACGCGCCGTGTTCTCCTCCTATGGACCGGTCTATGGGCGCGAACTTGGAGGAGCCTATCGCTGAGGAAAAGGCCAGAAAGAATGCTAGTGAACAAGAACTGGACACGTACGTTCTCGCTCGTGCCTAATCAGAACCGCGGTCTGCCATGTACTCCTTGACTTGGCTGTCGGACTGTTCGCGCTTCTATATGCGACTTTTACGTCTATCGTGCAGAGGTGCATCTCCAGTGTTCTTGTCTTTTTCCTTCTACTACTCGTTTGGACAGAGACCATCTTTCAGACCTTTCACGCCGGCCCACGATATCAAGGTCTCCTCCACTGACTGCAATTTCTACAGCTCGTAATATGAATCCTGCAAGACGAACTGGTATTACATGATCAGCTCGGGCAATGGATGCTATAAGATTCCTCGTACCTATGTGACCAAACCCCCGCCACGAAGAGACCGGCGGCTTGTCTTTCCGGAAAATGCTTTATAGGCGGTGCAAATGCTGAATTGCGGTTGCTCGTCCGTCACGTTGTTTTGATGTGAAGACTCGGACGCGCAGTCGATAGTACTGAGTCGGAGAACCTATGGAGGTGAATCATATTTCTTCCCAACACGGTGTCACGACTAAGTGCACAGGTTCATCTCGGTAGAGCGATTTCGAGGGAAATTGGCGCAAGAGAAGTAGCCAGAGCCTAGTCAGTAAGAATCATTACTGAGCATGAGCGAGCGGCGACACATGTAGCACTGATGCTGAAGCGGTTAGTATCCTGCTTGCCTTCTGTAGGCAAGCAACAGGGGATCGGTGTCTATAAGTCTGTTTTTTACGCGTGTACTAGCCAAGCTGAAGCACCAGTAGTAACTTGTTTCCATAGTACCTACCGGACATTGGTTGAATGACAATAATTCTATTTTTCTCAGGTGAACCGAGTTACAGCCGATATTTCACTAGGACTTTGCGATAGTCTAAGAATTCTATTAGTAGATAGTAAGTACAACACAGCGAACGAAACAAAAATGGCGCTCAACGTGTTCAGACTGGAAGAAGAATTTCTTATAACCTTAAACCCAGCCCGTACCTCCATCCTCGGCTCCCTTCTGTAACCTGTTTATCGGTGTATCGCTCATCGGTCAAGGGGACCTTACGCGCCGCAACAATTGGGGCGGTCAGATCGGATTTCCGATAGCCAGTCTGTTGCGTTTGACGGTGCCAAGCACTGGTCGGCTGATGTCTACGGTAAGCCATTTTATTCATCATGCACTGGCGATCACCTTTTTGAAAGTACTTTGTCGCCGCTGGAGTGGGTGTCGGCACCAGCATTGGAGCGGCGAGGGACGAGGCCGCAATGCGCTGCCAGTGGTGGCGTGGGACGTCATTTAGTAGTAAGAGACTAAAGTGTCCAGTCAACGGACATACTTTGCCAGCTTTCGCTCTCTTGTATTCATTGATCCCGTCTCGACAGTGTATCGCCAGCTTTAGAACCGCGGGCAGACAGTGTACGATATTACACCATGTCCTGACTCGCGTGCAAGATGTGGTAAGGGACCGTATGAAAAAGGACGGGACTCTTATTACACTCGGTACATGGGGCGGATGTGGGATCCTTGCCCGATCGTAAAGCATCCGCAAACCGGCAGTTCCATTTACGGGACCGGGCGCCGGCTAACAACCACCACCACCACCATGTCACTTCAACTTGATTTGGATCGAGGAACAAGAATAAATGATGTCGTCGGATGAGCGATGCTGATTGCAGGGCGTTCGTTTGATTGAGCCGAAGGTTCTGGATGAAGCGTTTACTAAAGACGACGCGCAATACACACCGGGTCACGACGGAACAATAGACTGACTTTCAATTCCACGAGCTATGCAGGCTGCCCAGCCGTGCTCGCAGAATGCGCACTGTAACGTCAGATAAGAGCAAGTCAGTGACATGAAGAGGAGAGTGAAGCCACCAGGAATCAACACGGGCAAACAAACGTGTTCAACTTGAACTGTTGGTCTATCATCTTATGCAGTGGCGTCTTCTTCAAATCATATACAGAAATCACGTATCAATGGTCCCTATCTGACGGACGTGCTTTGCACATCGGAGCCTGAGTCGCTGCAACGTGAAGACAACTTCACCATCAGATCAAACTTGAGTCCTAGGAATCATTCTCGTCTTTCGGCATCGAGTGAACTACATATCTTTTATCAATGCCAATCTCCTGTAGACTATACTACTACTATTATGAGTGGTACTAGGGGTAATAGTAGTAGTAGTAGCAGTAAATTCTGAGTAACATTGAATCTTGCGCCACATTAAAGTGGGTATACAAGGCGGTTTCATGATTAAACACCGATGGTGAAGCGGTCATCATGCTTGCCTTTCATAATTGTAAATGTTATTGTGAAGCAGGGGGCAGGGGTTCGACTCCCCTTCGGTGTATAGCCTCGATGCAGCCTCGTTCAACTTTTTTTTCGCGGAGTGTACTATGGTAGGTATCCGTACCTGCCTGGTCAGTGGTAGGGTGGTGCAGTAAACCTCCGGGTGTTAGTAACATTATGATACTGACCCCCCGGGAGGCCTTAGTTTTGAACCCGTTTCTAACGGTTTCGATACTGGCACGTGATGTGGCGCAGCGGTGCGCCTCCCTGATCCCGCCGCTCTCTGCTTGCCTCAGTACTGCCACCCATCACATGGCTGTAATCACGTGCTGGTATTGAAACCTACCTACCAGCCCCCCAGGGTTTCAATACTGTATCAATACCCTTAATATTGATGCACCTCGGGTTTACTGCACCACCCTAGTCAGTGGTGCCAGAGACTCGTTCAATAGGTCAATTGTTGTAGTTTTCTCAAGGGAATTCTATTGGATGGATATCTGCTGCTACCTAGAGCGATGAAAGCGCTGGTGTACATGGAGGCCCACGAGTAGTTTATGGACACCATGAATGGCGAAATATACCATGCACGCATTCACAAGATCCCATTCCCGAAACCACTACCACCCAAAGATCAAACCGAAACCTGCTCCCTTACTCGGACTCTCGCCTGCCACTACAGTCGGCTGCGCCCTCACAGGCGTCCCCGCCGCCGCCTTGGCCGGCCTAAAAATCTACGAATTCGGCGCCAGCTTAATTGGCGTGCCTACACTCCCCGGCACATCCACGTCCATATTGTCCGCCTCGTCATGTACGCTCTGCGGCGGCGATGATATATTCGCAGAAGCATCTGCCCACCCGCCTGCACCGCCTCCGCCGCGGATGACGTCCCCGTTCTTGCGTAACGCGCGCACGGCATCAGCGGGTTTGGTGTACCCGAGCTTGAACGCGTTGCCGACGTCGTAGAGAGACTCGGGCTGGGTGGTGCCCGCGCTAGAAGGGGCGTTGGTCGACATGGAGTATTCGGAGGAGAGAGACAGAAAAAAGTCGAGCGTTGACGCGTATTTGTCGGGCGGGTACCCGGATACGATGAGATATGACGGGTCGAGGACGACGAGGTACTCGTGGTGCGGCGTGTAGGCGGGAACGGTGTGAGAAAAGAAGAGAGGACGATGTAAGCCGCGAGGAAGAGGCGCCAGTGGTGCTGGGCATCGTTAACGCTCATCATCGGCGGAGCACCGTCGTCTTCCGCGCGCACGCCCGCATAATGATAGTCGAACATGCTGTCCATGCACAACGACTCCCGCGCTTCCCGTCGTCCAGCTTGCTGCTGTTCGTTTTCGCTTTGGTCGATACCGTAGCGGCCCGTCCACATCATGTACCCTCTTTGATAGCCCTTGGACCGCCGCCCGTAGATGTGCTTAGCGTGTTAAGCGTGTTCGTCGATGAGGTCGACGAAGAGAGCAGCGACGACGGGACGGCATTCCCGCCACGGAGAAACCCAACGGTTGCTGGTGATGTTGTCTCGCGTACAATTGGTGGCAAATGTGATGGTGGAAGACAAAGATGTGTTGGCCTGCAGACAAAATGTCACGGTCGGTGAGATGACAAACAACGCGTCAACAAAGATTCGGGTTAGGGTTCTCCTGTTGCTACTGGCACTGCCAATACCGTGCGCGAATTGCGAGCTACGCATCATCCTGCGACTTTCTGTCCGACGCAGCTCCATCGGAGTTGGATCCTGACGCTCCTCGTTCGTGTTTCCGACTCGATCTTCATGTCAAACACTGGATACCAACTGTCCTCGATGTGATCAACCATGTAAGATCGTCGCTCATTCCAAGCAATGACCCGGCGGAGGCCAGTATTCTCTGGCTCTACCTTCAACTTGTCTTCCTGCGTCAATTCCAAGTTGAACTCTGCCCTAATACTCGCTACGATGGCCCATGATCGCATCCTTGGAATAAAGGACTTCTAAATGTCCCAGCTATCTACTGCGCGTTCGAGTCTTCCCATCAAAACAGCGTGATGGACGCGCAACATCCGCACAGCCTATAAAGCATTCTCTCGATGCTGCGGGAAGACAAGCCGGTCTCTTCGTTCTTTCCCCATGGCGCCGGCGCTCCTACCCAGTGAGGCTTGTCCAGGCCTGGCGCCAGCAATCGTTTTCGCCACAGCATACCTTCCCCTTTCTGGGTGGTTTACATTCAAAGCTGTAGAAGGAGCCACTACTTCGAAAGTGTTGTTGATGGGCTTTTGTCTGGTGCGTTCACTCAAAGCCGTCGCTCAATCGCTCATGGAACGCCAGTTCGTCTTGCAGAATTCATATTACGAGCTGTAGAGATCCGCCTGAGCGGAGGCAATCCGACTGTGGACCGAGTGCTTGACTTGGCGGACTGTTCGCGCTCCTATACGCGACTTTTACATCGGTGCTGGAGAGGTGAGTTTCTGCTTTCTTCTCCCTTCACATTTTACTCACTGGGACAGAGACCACCTCCTGGACCTACCACCTGCGTCACCGCTCCTTCAGCGCTTCTTGAAGATGATATTCATTTCGTTCGGAACGATTGGCATGGCACTTGGTATTGCCGCTGCCACCCAAACTCCCATGTCGCTGTCTGATAAGGCGTTCGACATAGCGAGCTCGCCATCTTCCTAGCACTCAGCGTCTGTTAACATGGCAGACTACGCTTCTCATAAAGCATGAGCGAGAACGTGCGTGCTCCAGCCTTCCTTATATTCCCACCTGTTCTTACCATCTTTCTCCAATAGGCTCTTCAAAGTTCGCGCCAATCGACCGTTCAATCGGCGGAGAACACGGCGCGTTCATCTTCGGCATCGTCTCCGTGCTGATGCTCATCCGGGAGATGTTCATGATGATCACTGTCGATACACGATGGAGGCAAACGGATGAACGTTTCGCTTACCCACTGGTAGCGCTCCCGGAGCTTCTGGTGGTGCTCCTACTCTGTGCACCTGGTTTGCTCCGCCGTAGAAGCGGTGGGTTACCTATCTAGGGAGCTGCAGGGTACTATATTTATCAATAATTTTAAACACAAAGAACTGGCACGAGGAAATGGGTCGAATTGATTTGATTTGATTATCGAGATGCAGATAGCCTAGGTTCATTAGCTATGAAGTAAGATATTACGCCAAGGAACAGAGGATTTAGAGGTCGCCAGGCCAGCTGACGCGTCTTGAATTTGCCTCGAACAAAGCGAACTGGTGGTCAAAAGTGGCTTAATGGCGATCACGTGTTACTTGCTCCTATTTGGCTGCACACTGCTCAGCACTGCTCTTCCTCGTCTCACCTTGAGATCCGACCACGGTCCCTCATGATTCCTGCTGCCGCCAAACAGTTGTGCATCACGCACCGTAACCGTACAGTACGGGTTTCCGTACCGTCCCGTATGCCCTCGTCTCGCCCCCCCGGTTACGGATCCGACGCAGCTTCCCAAGTCATGTTTTACCCGTCGCCTTATCCAGGCAGCTACCTGCCACCGCAATCAGTTGTGCCTTTCCTTCCGTTGAGACAGAGCCAAGGTCTGTCGTTCTGTTTGTGTTTCTTTTAGTCAACCTTTAAGGTGCAAGCCGACTGTACGCGTTAGGTGCCAATAGCAGTAGACGAATTGACTGTGGTGCGCTGGTTCAATTACTTCGTAGTACGTATCGTTCACCCACGGTTAGTGGCTATTTTCAGCGAGACGCCATATTTCTAGGCACCTATGCCAAGGGAATGAATTGAACTAAATGGTAAGCATTGTTGTCCATCGCATCGATTCATCCCACTGACGTGTTTCAATTACAAGTCGAATAAAGCTATGTGGCTGCGGTTAGAAGTACAACACGCTTCCATGAAGAGGTGTTCCTTCGGCACCTAGCTCCGGAGAATTGATGACGAACGAATGCTGATATGATTAGCGGCCCGATCATTCATTGATGACCTCGCTGGCGGCACGAGCTGTCTAATAAAGCCGCCTTCACTGCAAAGCCACCCCCACCAGCAGGATTCCCACCGCCATTCATTCTTTCCGAATCACGTCGATATCCGGCCGGCGACAATGAAATCTCCCACCCCATCCACGTCCTCGACTTCGGACATTGTAGTGCAGAGCGACGCCCTGCCCACCTACATGTCGAATACCCAACCCGCTCATTGGGTCTCACACAAACCTTCAGGCGGATTCCAAAATCCATGGCCCTCTTTCCGGCTGCTGGGCTTCAGAGACATCCTCAGTTTGAACGCAGCAATGCGGCACGCCCCCGCGCCGCCGCACAATATCGTGCCTGTGCGAAAGCCAACATGGGGATGGGACGTAGAGGAGAAAGGAACGGACCGGCAGATGAAGACGACATGGCTTGGGCACGCGTGTTTTCTCTTGGAACTGAGCAGCGGGGTGAGGATTCTATTCGATCCGGTCTTCAGCGACAGGTGCTCGCCGTCGCAATTAATGGGACCAAAGAGGTTTACTGGTACGCCATTGCTTTTCATCTGGGGACAATTCTGACAAATCGCCCATTCGTAGACGCGCCTTGCACCATCGAAGACATTCCGCCCGTCGATCTCATTGTGATATCTGTCAGTCTTTTCTCTTCTTTGCGCATAGTGGTGTTCTAACCAGTCGCCGTCCACAGCATAATCACTATGACCAGTTAGTCATCTATCCTAGCGTTCATGAACAACAGCTTACCATTCTTCAGTCTGGACACCCACACCATAACAACGCTGTTCAAAACGTCCAAGCGCATGCCCCATATTTTCGCGCCATTAGGAAACGAACACTACTTTGCGTCCCTCGGCATACCCAAGACCCACTTCCACACCCTCGACTGGTGGCAGAAGGCAGAAATCACCGTCCCCTCCGCCAAAGATAGTTCGATAACGGACACTCTTACCCTGACCTGCACACCAGCCCAACACAGGACAGGGCGTGGCATACTTGACCAATTGAAGAGTCTGTGGTCCAGCTGGGTCGTTACGACGTCTGCGTCGAAAAACATCTACTTCGCAGGAGACACGGGTTACCGATACGTCCCCGACGGAGCAGATGAGGACGAAATGCCCTACTGTCCTGCATTCGAGGAGATTGGGGAGCGATTTGGGGAGATGGAGATGGCGATGATACCGATTGGCGCGTATGAGCCGCGGTGGTTCATGAGCCCCATGCACTGTGCGCCGCAGGACAGTGTGAGGGTGTTTCGCGACGTTAGAGCGAAGAAGGCGGTGGCGATGCATTGGGGCGCGTGGGTCCTGACATCAGAGGATGTGCTGGAACCTCCAAGGAAGTTGAAGGAAGAGTGTAAGAAGCTAGGGATTGAGGACGGTGCGTTCGCGGTTTGTGATATAGGTGAGACTACGTTCTTTTGAACGCGTTGTATATCAATTACTGAATACTCTATGTATCGTGTAATGTTAAATATTTTCCTGTGTACAAATGCGGATGTAAGAATATGTAAATGAAACTACAAAGGCTCACGACTACGCGTTCATCTCTATAGGTCTCTGATAATGGGGTTCGTACTTAGGCAAGCTCTTCCTCCCCGGAACAAGCCCCGGCGCACAGAACAGTATGACAGCGAGAAGTTCAGGCAGCGCCCCCAGAGGATACCAGTAGTTCTCGTCCCTCTGTTTGGCTTGGTCGCTAACTGTGGCCGCGAAGTATATCTCGCGGATGAGCATCAGGACGGAGATGGCCACGAATATGTAGGCGCCATGGACGCCACCGATGGAACGATCAGCAGGGGAGAAAGACTTGGATCCTGTGGCACAGATAACTTGTCACAGTCGTTAATTCGGAGTCAAAGATGGACACTCACGCTCTCTCTCTCGTTGGACCAAGTACAAGGTCTGAAGCGCCTGCACGATCGTGAGGATCAGGAAGATGAGTGTGCTGACTTTTCTCAGGGAGGCGATTGTGTCGGGGGGCATGTCGCTGTCCTTTGACAGGGCTTGCGTGGCAGCTACGATGCCGATTGCGACGGCCCCAGCTCCCGCCAAATGGAAGAATGTGCGACGCCATCTCATGAACCCGCGGGCGAGGGTAGAACTCGGCGGTGGGAGATCAAGGAGCTGCTCGCTGGGAGGCGCATTAAGACCAATGGAGTGCGAAACTGAAAGCAGAAAACATGCCGGTCGAGCACCGCACTATACGCCGCGTACAAGAGACCGAAGAAGCCAGCTAGGAGCAGGACTTGGTCGACGATCAGGAGGGTGAGGTTTTCGCCCTCTGAGTCGGATCCAATCTCAATAGCCCGGATTAAGAATGCTGCAATACGGACTGGTTTCGAATGAGCATGACATTGACAGTCCGGGACAAAGACGAAACGAAAACGTACTGGAACAAAAGACATGCAAAGTAATCCAGATCCATGTAAAGTCGGAAATGGCTTTGAAAACGAACCAAGGCGAGAGCGGGATGTAGGCGATGGTGAAGATGACTGCCGCCGTGAGGGACTTGTACCCGTAGCCTGCTGCGTAGTTGGTCGACATTGGATCGGCAAGGAGGAAGTAGAAAGTAGAATGGCCAACTCGAACGAGAGAGAGACGTGTTTTATATCCTATAAAGCGTACAGCCTTTCCATTGCCGAAATATGGTTGGACCAAGAATAACTTGACGTGGTGGCTATAAATACAGTCACTGATCCTCATCTATCCCTTCGAACGTCCGGTGGACGTCCAGCGGTGGTAGTCGAGTCGGAGAGCTATAGCGAGGTATGACTTCGGACCATGAAAATGAATCCAGATCACAGAAACAAGCAGCACAGAAGCAGACACAATTGCGTCTCTCCGTTCGAATCGTGGTTAGAGCTGGGTAAAGTTCGTTGCATCTGCATCTTTGGAGATGACAGCGCGCGCGCCCGCTCCTCGAAACAAGTTGCGTTTGATACACGCGATGCGCCCAGGAAAAAGCGTGTCAGAATGAGTGACCACAGTCCTGATATGCTGGACTGCTAGCCGAAAACTTGACAATTGGGTCCTGAGGATGAAGGATTTCTGAGCCATTTCAAAGTACTAACTTGCGATGATCCTCGGGCGGACGGCAGCGTAGCGGATAAATGGCAAGTCTCATCAGTGCTTCGCTGCTTTGGTTGTGTCTGCATCATGGTTGCAATTAAGTTACCCAGCACAGCCACGCCCGTCAAATTTCAATTCGCTCTCAGAAGCTTTGATGAAACGTCGCAGTGTGATGAAAAGGACAGCGTAGATGTTAGATGACACCTCCATCGATAATTCTGGCTATGATGTCTTTCGCGCTCGGCGTAAAATGAACTGGCATGCATGAGCTATCATCCGTCTACATTCTCTCGCATCTAACTTTGGTACCGCAGAGTCCGCTGCCATCTTCGCTCTGGTAGACTGTGAGCTCCAATGCCCGACCAGATATTAAACGACGACTTACCCCTCGAACAGGGCAACATAACATGCGATCGGTACGCGAATCCATGTCGTCTCCCGTGAGACAGTCATTGTTTTCAAAGCACCTCATCCCTATGCTTATTCCGAGAACAGATCTAGCCAATCCTAGTGAAAAGATGGCCAGCATCCATTTGGACAGTGCAAGATGCATCTCGAGTCGAAGTTGTTGTGGGAGAGTGGTATGTACTCGACGTGCACCAGGCGCGGTTTACGGTGACCAATGCCGGAAGCCAGGGTTTTAAACCATCGGTGTCGTGGTATCAGGGAGACGTGATGCGCTTTAAATGCCGCTCATGATCAAGCAACGAGCGGACGGGACGGCGGTTACCTGTTGCCCCAGTGAATCTTGTCCGGTAACATGTAAGCACAACCATCAACACCATGATGTCCCATTGCGACTACACAGTTATACACATCATGCCACCTTGTTCTTGTTCGCCTTCGGGGATCTGGCAGCACTCTGAAACCGAATGCTACATTGTTCAGATCTTCAATACGATCCTCCCGGCGATCTTCCCGGACTCCATCTCTGCCATGACACTGGAAGGTATTAACGCTCCTGTGCTTCTTGGAACAGACTTCGACATACCGGTTTACATCTTCCAGCTTACGAATTTCATAGTTACATCGAACCTTGCCCCTCGCTGCGAGTGCCAGTGCTTCAATGGCGTCTTGTCGATTCCTAGCCACTGTTAGTCGCAACTCGGAGAAATCATGGCCTGACGATCTACCCGACGGCGGAGCCAATCCAAGTGAGCGACTTGATTCATACGTTCAGCGGTCCTGCTCATTACGGAGAACTCGGAGACCCACTTTGGAAATCATGAGGTTGTGTGGAAGGCTCAAAGTGGCAGTACTAGAAGCCATCCCGACGGTGACCAAGGTACCCGTTTTCCTGAGGTACAACAGTGCTTGATTCAACGGTTCTGCCTGTGCGAAGATTGTAGGTCAAGGCGAAAGGAAATGGAACACCACGAACTTGTCCAGCGGCTATGACAGCAGCATGAGGACCTAGACCTTCTGCAGCATCAATGACATCTTGAACGACATTGGTGCTGGTCGCGAAATCGACGAACTTCTCGGCGCCAAGCTCCAGGCAAAGATCGCGTTTTGCATCTCCCGTGTCTGCGGAAGTTAATCGATGAGAATTACAAGAAAACTAAACATACCTATGGCGATGACGCGTAGTCCCATTGTCTGTGCGTACTGTACTCCTACCAGCAGGAATTGTAAGGAAGGTAGTCTCGAAGGCGGTCAGTGGATGCACCTAGATGACCCAACCCTCCACCCGCTCCACTGATAGCGACCCAGTTCCCTGCCTTCGGTTTCGTTTGTAGAAGCGCTTTGTATATGGTGACGCCCTTACAAACGTAAATTGTTCAGTATGGATTCGTTAAACGACGTGGTAACACCAACTGCACATAGAATCGGCGCCGCCGCCGCACTTTCGATTCCTTCTGGAATGGGAGTTACGTAGTCGACATAAGATACCTGCGTCCAGCATCATCAAGGCTGATTTGGACGTGCATTTCACTCACCGCATATTCTGTGAAGGTTCCGTGGACCGTGTACCCATGAAGCTTTGGCGAACTACACGCTGAGACGACGTGATTGAGCTTTCCCTTTCCATGATGTAACGAGAGAAGAATGCGTACCCGACTCGCTGCCCTGCCGACAGCATTCACAGCTGACATGAAGATCTTGTCAGTGCGGAACTTAGATAGAGAAAGAACAGAACGTACTTCATGCAGACCGCGGCCAACCATTTGAGCCCAACCCTGTCGCCAATCTTCACTCCTGGAGTGCCACTGTTCGCCCCGATAGCCACAATATGGCCGATGGCCTCGTGTCCTCCAACCTTTGGAAGTGCAATTTCCCTGGACCATTGTCCATTTCGAATGTGTAGATCAGAGTGGCAGACACCGGCGTAGTCGATCTTGACGAGGCATTCTCCAGGAGCGAGGTCCTCAGGCTGCTTCACTGGCCAATCGTTCTTCAAGGCGAGCTCGCTTCCGAATTCTGCGATGACGGCTGCGAGTGCAGTTGGAGGAATCATTTGTCGGGTAATGAGTGCCGATTGATTCGAACGAAGCTTTCATAATATGTTCACTCGAAAGACCATGTGACGTTGGGGCGTGAAAGACGTGAGCTGTCATGAGTCGTGTTTAATACAAACGGCATGTGCTTAATGTTTGTAAATGGAAGATGGGCCGTACAGCGCCGTCTGGGAAAAGATCTGTCGTACGTCCTAAGAAGTCAGGTCAGATAGTGCTGAGGGTGACGTCAAGTTCTGACCTTAGTGCTCGGCGCGTAAACACCTACCAGTACTATAAACAGTACAGCCAGCAGTATCACCATGATCCTCGAGACGCGACCCCGCGCCTCTCTTCTCAATGTCGCTGCCCACTGTACCTTATCGCCGCCAATTGTCTGGTAGTGGGACCAATCGACGCGACGCAGCCATAAGTAGAAAAGGGTACCGGCACCAGGAAAGATGCTTGTCACTTTTCCATCTCTACCTCGGCGATACCAAGATACACAGTCCATGAACACGCTTCTACGTAGTCGGGCATGAATCTTCTCATTGTAAGCGTCAGTTGCTTCATGCGTTACGTTGAACGCCGATACTTGGCCGGCGAGGACTGGCTTGATCAGCTTGATGATGTAGTCAATCTGTCAACGAACGTCAGTTCTCGTGGGCCATGTACATGAACGTCTTACTTACCTGAACCTCTTCAGTAAAGATAACAGATGTATGGCCCGTCGTCGTGTTTGGACCTAGCAGTCTGCCGTTAGAAGGGGATGTACGAGATATAGATTGTGTTGCAGACCTGAAACTAAATAGAAGTTGGGGAACCCGGGAACAGTCGTACCCAGATACGCTTTGGGCCCGCCGGACTCGTCGTAATAGTCTTTGACAGTTGTGTCCAGACCTTGCACGCGGAAGGGGAAATCGTCCTGGGGGGGATAGTTAATGTATGGGCAGGGTAGAGACTTTTAACCACGTACGGCGACATAGCCAGTCGAGAATATAAGAACGTCAAAGACAAACTTCTCCCCTGTTCGCTGTGAGCCCACCATGAATGGACGTAAAGGCATCAGAGACTACCTGTCTTGGTGATGATACCATCCTCGACGATGCTGTCAATCCCGTTCCAATTGAGTGTTAGATTGGGACGATGTAAAGCTGCTAGATAGTCGGTATCGAAAATCACCCGCCGACATCCGAGTTCTGGAGCGGTCAGGTGAGCTCGTGTGAGAATGAGGCGTAAACTGCTGACTATATGAAGGTATTAACGCGTCATGATACTCCTCTGGACCGGTAGTTCGGATGTAGCGTTTACCGGACTGTGAGAATGAGAATAAGCAAATGTGTAGAGTGTCTACGCGAGTACCGACCTTCTCAATCATGGGATGCATGAATCGTGTGCCGAAAATGGAGAAATACATGATTTCACCCTAAGATGCGCGTGTTAATAAATAGGATAACGGACAGCAGATGGGCGAGACGTACTCCGAGGAACATGCGAAAACGCGTCAGCTTCATGTAAAAGGGAACATATTTGAACACCCATTTCATGAGAGAACTGTATTTGGAACGAATCTGTCATGAAATGAATTGGTGCGCTGTCGGGCTCCGAGATGAAACATACAGGTGGCAAGAACCAATTGGGCGTTCGACAGAACTCGACGATCTGAACTGTTGGATCCTCAGAGATAACGGGGACCATCTGTGTACTGCAGCAGATCGAGGAAGTCAGCACTTAAGTCGCCAGCCATAACGATTCACGTACGCCGAAGCTCCGTTCCCAATAACTGCAACACGTTTTCCGTGCAAAGACACGGAGTTATCATACCTACCAGTGTGAAATTTAACCCCCTTGAACGACTCGAGACCTGATATATCGGGGTAACGTGGGATCTCGAGAATTCCGTGAGCGGAAATGAGAATCTTGGCCGTCGATTCCGTCTGCGCCCCAGTGGTAAGATCCTGTTGCGATATTTGTGTCGGCCCGCGTACCCGGGAGTACATACCCCACGTAGACTACCACATGTACCATCTATTCCTTCCTTTATCCCATCATCGTCGTTGTTCTCGTCGCTCGAGTCCCGCGCTACGCGCAGTCCTCACTCATGTGAGCCATTTGGTTGGTTCCTCCGATACCAGCTCCCAACAGGTTATGGGCCCCGGCCACCGTGCCCGTCTCTTTGCTGCTAGCACCTACCCCATTTCTCCACTCGTTTTACCCCTCGCGTCGTGTTGTGCCGTCGAGCGCCGTTCATCTGCTATCCATCTGTATCTCAATCCCTCTTCTCCATAACAGCTGTTCCCGACAATCTCCGCGTATATCCAAATCCTTTTTTGGCAGCCTTTTTCTTGCCTCTTCGCACTCCCCATTCTCGTGCTCGAGCCGGTGGGAGCTTTGTTCCTTGTGCGCCATCCCTCCCTTCCATCACGCCATTGCTCCTGATCTCATGCTGGTGTTTACCGACGATATCTTGGGTCGGCATTGCCGTCATCCACCTCGCTGTCGTGCCGCGCCTCCAACGCGCCTCCTCGCACCGCCTGCACACGTGTCACTACCGTGTTCTACAACGGAGACAACCTTGTCTGTTGTGACTCCCTCATCCTCCGACTTTCCTGTCCGTATCGCCATTCTCCCGATTTCGTGCTGGAGCGTTCAGACGATCATTCGGTCGGCCACTACCGACTTCCCCGCTCCTCGCCATCTCCTCATATTTCATGCCGGTGTCTTCGGGTGATTTATTAGGTTGGCTATCATCGCCTTCCCTGTCACACACATCCCTTCGTCTGCTGGCGACCAGTGCATCTGGTACTCCCCTTCATCCCATACTCCGCTATCGTTGTGTGGATCTCGCTTATGCGCCGCTCCCCATTCCCCTTTCATCCCGATATCTGGTGCCATGTGATATGGACTAGTATGTCAGGGAAATCATTGCTCATGCACTGCTCATCAGCGTGCGTCGACCCGCCTTGAGATGTGGACAAGGTCCAGTCTTTGGTGAGGGTCATTGGATTTTCTCATACCCGCCTGTCTTAGGCACACAGAGGTGGTGATGTGGTCACATCTCTCGTTGTTCATGGTGTTGTTGTTTTGTGGTCCTCTTGGCTTGTTTGGTTGAGGACATTCGGTGGGAGCCTTTGCTCCATTTTGTTTGCTGCATCAGTTTGCGGGTGAGCCGTTGGCTGACGCTCTCTGTTCGGTATCTTTCTTTGCTCAGTTGGATACTCACTCGATTCGGTGGGAGTCCTGCTCTGTTTGGTGGGAGCTTTTGCTCCATTTTGTTCTTGGTGGACGTGTTGACCCTTGCATTCCTTCTATCCTTTTTTTCGCGGTCCTCACAAGGTGGGAGTGTTGCGATATTTGTGTCGGCCCGCGTACCCGGGAGTACATACCCCACGTAGACTACCACATGTACCATCTATTCCTTCCTTTATCCCATCATCGTCGTTGTTCTCGTCGCTCGAGTCCCGCGCTACGCGCAGTCCTCACTCATGTGAGCCATTTGGTTGGTTCCTCCGATACCAGCTCCCAACAGATCCTGAGTTAGAATGTGCCAAATCTCGGCTTCGGGATCCCATTCAGTCGACACGACTAAAGTATAAAACGAGATGTGAGAGTCGAGACGATATTTATGTGCAAGGTTCTTCCAGTACGCCTGAATCTGGGGTTGATATCCATGGGTGTAGTCCCAGTCCGGTTTGGGGTCAGTTGAGAGGGAGTAGAAGTGCATGCCGACGTCCGAGGAGCAGCCCTGCGCGTATGCATCAAAACCGGGCGTTCAATTCTGAAATTGAGGGCGATTTACAGGATACATGTTATCCTAAAGGCTGAATGAGATCAGGCGGTCACGCATGGATAGGACCCACCCTCCACGTTCCCCAACGTCGCCAGCCTTCTCGTAGATCTGCAATAAATGAAGACATTTCAAAGAGGGAATTGCTTCAGGGCGTACCGTAAAGTTATTGAACCCAGGAATTTGTCGTCTCAACGCGACACCCATGGAGACGCCTCCAATTCTGGGAGTGATATGAAATTTAGGAATACTAGGGACGAAGAGAAATGTACCCAGCGCCTATAATAACGATTCGATGCGGATCTGTGGTCTTGTCGTGGGTCATGTTGGAGCTAACGCAGTTCTGATCATGGACTGGTGTGTTTTAAATGGCTTACAAGGCTCAGTGTTACGTTAGGAAATTCAACCCACCTGACGCTTCGACATGGGGAAGCATCGAGAACCGGTACTTCGCGCTGTCACGATGACTGGCATCAAAAGTATGTCAGCGCCGAAATGGAGAAGCAGAATTAATTCGCACAAATCCCCATGAAGCGTCTGATAGCCATCGTGCGAGATTAGAACCAACATAAGACCTGAGGAGATAACTTTGCAGAGAATGCAGACGAACGGAACGTGATATGACCACGTCAACGACGCAACGCATGCATGATGGAAGCCACGGAGCCAAAAACGTCCGGTCCTTGATGCTTTCGGCAGTACAAGACTTTTGAGAGTCCAGTTGCCTAAAATGCCGTCGAAAGCCCGATCCCGTCTCGAGTCGTTGCGTAGCTAGGTTTAAGACTGTCCTATGCAGTGAAGAGATCGAATTGAGGACTTCTAGGGCATACATTGGACTTCCAAATGTGATATAGGCGCGTGGATGAAAGGAAGAGGACAGCATGGCTAAATTTGGCACCCGGGAAAAAAAGTAACAGATCGCGTGCTCATAACGGTCACGTGGGAGGATCTGCTTGGTTCGACCGATTCGGTTGTTACCTTGTAGGGCATGTTGAGGACTTAGTCATTAGCAGTGTGGCGGAGGTGTGTACTCCACTTCCCTTCGTTACATGCCGTACTACAGTGCTCCTCTCACCTTTTCCCTCCATTAGCAGAGCTCCGGCCACACAGCGCGATTGTGCTGTGCAGGTAACTGCTGGCCTCGTATGCCATTCAGGATAAGTATTCTCGCTAGAATATTCTGGAGAAACATAATCTACATTATGAAACAAGATACGGTACTTCTACGCCCTCCAAGACCACTTTCCTTTATCCCGAGCATCTAGAAAGCGGACATACGATACGCATAGACCGGCCGCTAATAACAAAACACCGTCGTAAACAACAACATCGTTAAACTTCCCCTGTAACGCCGCGGCGGCGCCTCCATTTCCCGACCGATTATATGTTCCTAGAATCACGCCGCAATTGGAGCACCAAACATTGAGCCCAAACCCTAATAAAGTAGATGAATCCATTGACACTGGCGTAGTTCTCGACGCCATATATCTCTGTGATTGTTGTCGGAAGCAGAGCATTGTATCCACCGGCATATATTCCGTATATGACGACAAACGCGATGAACCGTTCTCGAGCGGCTGAGTACCAGAGACTGAACACCGATATACCAGAGAGGAGGACCTTGACATGGGCGATATCAGTGCTGATGCGTTCACGAGGTTGCGGAAGAACTTACACCGGTAATCAACGTGTTTTGTCTGCCAACATGATCTGCCAAAACGCCCATGATGACACGAGATATGCTATTAACAGCAGAGTTAACAGCCAGAAGATTACTGCCCGTCGATCTGGGGTACGCGAGGACAGATACGCTGTACAACGTCAAATAATATGTTGGTACAATGTTCCCCGCGGCCTGGAGAAACGCTCCGACAGACTGTGCCTTGTCATGAGATCCAAGTAGAACAGCTGGCGAAACCGCTTGCCTGATACAGGAATGTTCCTCGTCGCACCAAGGACATGTTCAACCGCGTTCTCGCCCGTTCTCCAGTGGCATTCAGCCCGAAGTCGGCCCTCGGCTTAACGACGAAAGAGATTGGTACGGCCACAGCAAGATTCCAAATCCCCAGCGCACGAAGCGTCCAGCCAATACCAAATTTGTCCAACATGGCCTGTGTCACTGGCGCGAGAACTAAACCCCCGACTCCCGCACCAGCAAGAACGACCCCCATGGCAAAGCCGCGGTGCCTGTCGAAATAGACAGGTGTAATGGTCATGAGGGGGAAATAATACATAGATGACCCGACACCGTAAATCAGAGATTGGGTCATGTACAGGTGCCAGAGCTATCAGACGATCAGGTAAGCATGCGACAGAGGAAACACGGAGGAAGAGCAAACCCGTGTGCTGTAGCTTGCTAGGAACAATCCGAGGCTCATCAGAAAAGCCCCGAGGAGAGTGATTGTCTTTATGCGTTGTGTTCGCGCCAGAATAGGATTGACAAAAATACCTCCGCTCCACGTCAAACCACTGCCAAGCGTGCCGACCAGAGATACAAGCGCGTATTGCGAGGCAGCACCCTTGATGTTGCTCTGCGGAGAGGTATAGAACTCCTTGAAGATGCAAAGGTCATCCGTAAGGCTTTGGAGAAGTAAAGACCAAGTAGCTTACCTGGAAGATACCGAACACAAAGTTAATCCCGATGGTGTGGAAGATCATGAGAAAGCCGGACAGCACAAGGATTATCTGATATCGACGCGTCGGTTTCTCCAAGGGCTGAGCATGATCGCGTTCCGAGAGAGTCGTAATCGAAAGGTCATTGAGCTCGACGTCGTCTGGGGTCTGTATGGATGGCGCTACTGTTGTCGTTGTCATAGTTCGAGTCAAGCAAGGTCATCAGACAATTTCCGGTTTTTTCCTCCTCTTCCGGTTTTGCCCTCAGGATTACACATCAGTGGATTTGTAACACGGACAGCAGCTAGGAATACAGGACAGTGGTACATTGCATAAATTAAAGCAGTGAATACTCAATACATCTCTACCAGAACGACATAACAATATAAGGAAAGTCAAGACACGTTGGGCCGCCATGCGCGGTCGGCTTCCGACAAATGAATCGTAGACTGTAGTTTGAACACCCGAGTGCCATCTGCAGACGCTGACAGCTTTCGCTCATGCCATCTCTTAGCGTCCCGACTGTCGTCACGAGTATGAACAGGAGTATACATCATGATCTCCTCTCCAGCCTGCCCGTTCTCCTTCGCCATCCTTTGCCGCCGAATCGGCTCCCATGGATTCTCCCTCCCACAAAGAAGTACACCAATCCACTCCACATCCACCTCGGCAGCCGCTTAACGTTATCCCAAAGTTCAGCCCTTCGTAACCACGCCAATCTGAAGACTTGATACAGAGGCTGAAGCGCTGCAGCCCCAGCGAGTAGTTGTCCAAAGCTAAAGATATCGCTAATGGAAGCGTCTTCCGGGTCCTCGGCGAAGGGCAAGGGGTCTCGGTCCATAATGAAGTGGATCGTATCGGAAATGTAACGGTAGAACAGCGTCATGGAGAGGTATGGCATCCCGATAGCGCCTGCCCATGAAAGGTAGACCGTGAACACGACGAGGAAGAAGAACCATGGATGGGAATGCGTGACAACAAGCCTGGTAAATGAGTTTCAGCGAAATGTAGAATAAGATAGGCTCAAACGCACCAGATGGAGGCCAACATGCACTGGCAGCAGCTCCAAGGCACCTGAATCCAGCGCGCGAAACGCCATGTCACGACACGTTCCTTGCGACGCTTGAACTCCCTCCAGATGTCCGCTACATGCCGCAGTACATATACCAAGAACAACGCCGGGACCACTGGCACGAGGATATAGGACCAATTCAGGTAAACAATCCCCTCCACAGACCTATAAAACAACCACGCCTTGAACGTCGGCCGACTACACCGGAACGTATGGTCATGCATATTGAACACATGATCCCTCGCAAAGTACACCAGCATCTGCAGCACAATCCACAGCGCCAACATGATAAACGTACTCGTCGCGATAATCGCGCGGTACTCCCTGGCGAGGCGCAGATACAACAAGCCGGGCGTGCGACGCATGAACACAAACCGGAAGCTCGCGAAGACAAAGTACACCGCGAGCGGCGAGATGGTGAGTACAAGTGCAAAGTGCGAGTCGGAGATGGAGAGGGACTTGTTGTTCATGGATATGAATGTCGCGAGGAGGATAGCGTAGACTTGCACGAATACGACGCCTACGGAGGATTCGAGGTCTTCGTCTGACCATTTTATGAGTATGGCTAGGCATATGTTGACGATGAGGGCTTTAACGATCATCGGTAAGTATGCAATAGACGGAAAGCATGACATACCGGAAATCCGAACTAAGAACCCCTGCATATCGGGATCCCTCTCGCTAAGCGCGAAGCAGTCAAAGTAAACTAACACCTCGTCCACCTCGGAGGGAGAGAGTCCAAAGGCAACCATCGTCGTCGAATATAAAAAGTCTGAAGATTAAAGAAAGTGCGCTGGCGGATGCTCCACACACGCGCCAGTTCTAGCTTGAAGAAGAAGATGAATAAGAGGGGACGAGGGTCACCATCCCAACACTCACCACCTTATAAACATCTGAAGCCGGCCGGTATCATCGGGTGAAACGACAATGAGACGCTGGGAACGAGGTACCGGGATTCTCGCTCAAGACGATCGCCAGCCAGCAAACATTGGCCATGGTATGGTACCGGTATGGTCTCTAATTCACGTTTGGAGACCGTGACACCGCTTCCAGCACTGATACTTGGCGTTCTGGGAGAAAGCAGGGCGAGACAGCATTGTCGTTGTCGGGGGCTGAACGATGGTTGGGCGTCTAGATCATAATCACCAAGTGTAGGCTAGTCTCTCGAAGCCAGACGCTACATACACGATGACGGGGGGGAGGTGTCAATGTGTATGTAGTCTGTTCGTTAGATCGGGGCTTGTACAGCGCTACTACTTATTATGTAATCGGATATTCCGCTCCGGTCAGCCGAATTGGTGAGCTTGCGTCTTTCTTCTCTCCCACTGCCAGCATTATGACAACGACCCGTTGCTCGACTTCGAGTCGGCGACGACAACGCCGGCGCTCGACTTTGATTCGGCTATGGCTATGAGGACAACGGCGACGCAGCGACGTACAACGACAACGATGAAATGATGATGTCGAGGAGGAGGAGCAGGAGGAGGAGGAGGAGGAGGAGGAGAGGGATACATTCAAGGTGCATATTTACTATATTGTGTCGCTCACGCCGCGTGTCCGCCTTTTCACCGCAACATTCATTCCAGGTCAAAAATGCCAGCACTCCCGCCAATTGCATGAGGAACCCGCAGTTTACAAACTACTTCCCGATACTGCTCCTGCTCCTGTTACAGTCCACGCCCTAGGTGGCGGACCTGTCGTTCTCTCAGCACTGGCAGGATGGGCTCACCAAACGCACCACTCCCAAAAGCACGACCGCCTTTCAACTGGTGCCATTATTGGCATCACCGTCAGGGCAGCCGCTGCTGTTCTCTGACTGGCCATCCTCGCTGCGTTCTGCATCCGACGCAGACGCTAATGTATAATACGAATCCGATTAGGGTTGTTGACAGTATGTACCCATAGGCACTGGTTTACTTGTGTGCACGTAGTACAAGTCAAATAGACCGATATTAATTGTGTACTCTCCGTGTCCTGTCGAACAGGAATAACCACTCGTGAAGTGCACGACAGCGTGCGCGCGGCGGACAGGGGGCATTCTTAAAAGGGCCGATTACATAATAGCGAGTAGCGCTGTACAGCGGGGGGTGTAACCAACAGACTAAAGTGTAGGCGCCTCGCCCAGAAGGACGTGTTTGCTCTATAATTGTGCTATTGAATGTCGCTATGCACCATCAATCAGGGGCAGGCGTGGTTGGGAATAGGATAGTCTGTAGATGGTGCCATAAATTCGTACTCTCGACAACTTGTTGTTTTGTAGGGTGTAAGGTACGGCATTCGGCAGAACGAGGTCTTTGGACCGACACGTGGTGCGATCACATCCTTTTGCTTTCGACCACCGCGACCCATTTGTCGTGGTGGTCGATATCGTCCGCGAGCACCTCCGCCTCGCTCAGCGGACTCTGCTTTCTTTCCCCACCCACCCGCTTCCTCTTATTTGGCATCAGGTAAGTGTCTTCTAGTGCTACTAACACCATTATATATTTTTCTCTGCTACGTACTTTCTCTCCCACCCTCCACTCCCAGTCATCGCATCTGTGGCACATAGCTTACCTACACAACATCCATTATATGCTGCAACATTGCTCCGGCGAGATGTCCAAGTGGGTGCGTGCGATGTGGCCCACCCGCCCATCGCAGCTGTCTGCGTTTTCCTAGGACAATCGCGTCGGGGCCCAAGGGCCTGCGGCCCTTACCCATAATATCACTGCTACATCCCCTTCCTCTCTTCCTAAATAAACTTGATTTATTTGCTAACAAGTGAGCACCACGTTGAGAGTCCGAAGACTGCGTGAGTCGCGTTTAAAGCACAGCATCAACTTCAAATCGGTAGCATGGGCCGCTCTAATCCCAACTGACTGATTGCCTTGATATAAAGGTACAAGTGCCTCCCACACCCTTACATCTTCCCATAAAGTCCCTTCAAAGCAAAATATCGACTAGCGAGCATCAAGCCCACACCAACGAGAATTGCGCTTCCTGCTCAGAAGATCAACACCGACACTACGCTCAACGAGTTTGACATACCAGCATAATACCCTACCGCCTCAAATCCACCCGTCTTCGAATTGATAGCGCCAGATATCGGCGGTCCAACCAGAGCACCGAGCGACATAATACTCCTGGTCATCCCGACCCTTCTCCCAACATCGGATGTATCTCCAAACTCCATAACGGGATTAGAGAACAGGGCTATGAACGATCCGGATACGAATCTGAAAGCAATTAGACAAATGTAAGTGTAGAAGTAAGTAGTAGAGAACGCACCCATAGACAACGGCAATGGCAACGAGACCGCCTTTGGTGACAGCAAATGGCCACGCGAAAGTGACGACAGCACTCGCAGTCGTGAAAGGGATCATCACATTCATCGCGCCCATCCTATCCGCCAACCCGCCCGCACAATACCGACCCACAGCTGAGGACGCGTTGACTATCGAGACGAGATAGAACGAGAAGTTTTGGTCTATGCCATGGGAGACGGCAGATACGTCGATGTACGTGAGGACCGTGTACATTCCGAAGAACAGGACAAATGTTGAGGCGCAGTAGAACGAAAAGGGAGCCGAGCGGAAGGCGCGAATGTTGAAGAAACCGCCAGCTGTCTTAACCGGTGGCAGGCGGCGTTTAACAAGCATGTTGGATGCCGACGAGCAAGATGAAGCCGATGATCCTCATGGTCCACGGAAACCTGTACTAGACCATGAATACACGGCTACTCCCTACGGTGCGCAGGACGTACCCGACTTTAGGTATCAAGTTCCTCGCAGCGATGGGGATGATTGTTCCACCAATCGACGACCCCACGGCCATAAGACCCATGGCGAGGCCCCGTCTCCGTTTGAACCAATGCGCAAGAACCGCAGTTGTTGGACTCATGATTCCGCCACACGCTATCTGTTAATAATGCAAAGATAAGCGACAGCAACGAGACCTATGAAGGCACGTACGCCAACGGCGAACCCTTGACACAGGAGGAACTGCCAGTATTCATGGCACTGCCCGATGAGGAAAGTTGCGGTTACGAGGAGAGCGCTGCAGCCAAGGAACACGGGCGGCCAATATCCCAAGTCGAAGAGTCGGCCGGCTACGAATGCGGGGAAGAAGACGAGACAGTATTGTATCGATCCTATCCAAGCACTGGGGCAGGATCAGTTGAAGTAGGTTTGAGTGCAGCAAAGGAACATACATGTTGGACGGTGGTGTGTCCTTGAGGAGGCCAGTTTGATAGTAAGATTGGAAGACCTGTGTACTTCATGAGTAAGCTCGGACGCGACGGCAGAAGAGACGCTTACACCCCAAGAATTGACATAACCCAGCCTGCAACAAAATGGAAGAGAAAATAAGCTCGTGAACCGTTCGAGAGAGGATGACCACAACCTGGGATCGGACATCCGAAATCCAAAATGGTCCTTACGTTGTAAATGTGTTACACATAGCCTTGAACCAGAACATCATAAACAGACGATTAAAGACAGAGACGCGGGAGAACGCACCCCAAGAATCACTAGCCAAGCACGGAGACCGCCGTCCGGAAAATCGTCGGGCGCCACCACATCTGCAAGAGCGTCATCCTGGCGTTCATTTCCTTCTACGGCCGAGCGCTTCTCATCGATAAGGGGATCGGGAGGAACAGACATCTCGCTGGCAAGGGGGGAAGGAATGGCTGTGCAAGGGCGGGTAGGGGAGCGTGCTCGTCAGACATGGCTTCTAGTATACGTGGAAGGAGCACTTCGCTTCATATCGCAAGCTTGGCGTGCTATAGAGTCGCCGCGCGCGGTGGTCGTAGTCGATGTGATTCTCCTCCTGGGTGCGTCTTCCGGGATGCTCCTCTCGTATGCGTCTTCGCGGGTGCTCTTCTGACGTGCATCTTCAGGTGGTGCTCCTCCGTGTTCGCGGGTTCTCCTCTGGCGTGCGTCTTCGCGGGTTCTCCTCTGGCGGGGGTTCTCCTCTGGCGGGGGGTTCTCCTCTGGCGGAGGGTTCTCCTCTGGCTTGCGTCTTCGCGGGTTCTCCTCTGGCGGGGGTTCTCCTCTGGCGGGGGTTCTCCTCTGGCTTGCGTCTTCGCGGGTTCTCCTCTGGCGAGGGTTCTCCTCTGGCGGGGGGTTCTCCTCTGGCTTGCGTCTTCGCGGGTTCTCCTCTGGCGGGCGTCATGCTCCTGCGTCTTCGCGGCTTCTTCACTGGAGCGTGTCTTCCCAGCTTCGTCACTGGGCGCGTCTTCTTCCAAGAGACGTGGCGATGGTAAAGATGAGAGAGGGGTGCCTTCCTGATTCGGACGTGGCTGTGCTGACTCCAGCATCTCCTTCGCTGTAATCACTCCAGACCACAGCCGTACGTACTCGGCCTTACTGTGGCCTTGCTTACGGCCCATATCTATCTAATGTCCAATATTGTATCCCCCACTGTCAATACAACGAATTATATTCTGCAAAACCTCATTAGTTTCAACGTCTTCAAACGGCGCAAGAGTCACTTACCACGACACTACGTACACCTCGGTTCGAGTACTGGTCAAGGCAGCGTGAGTGATTAATTCACAGAACCGGAACAAGACACTTACCAGATAATCGGTGAACAAGTCGGTAAACAGATTTGTCTCAGGCTCATACAATCCCACTCTCCCGCACACGGTGAGGACCACAACACGAGCCATATCCAACACCTCCTAGGCAAGCGCCGCTTTCACGTTCATCTACAAGACGACATCAGTGGTAAACAAGGAGATCAAACTAGGAAAGTGAACCTACAATCAACGAGCCCGCCAGCGACGTCTGCACCGGTTCTAGATGTTCGTGAAGCCGGTGGGTGTCGTCCCGCTCGAATGCAGACATCCCGCTGGTCACATCGCTATCGCCAAGTCAGATCTGGACGACGTTGCATCCGCATTCAAAAGAACCCCCCTTCGGTGAGTCCTCAATGATTCCGTTGATCTCTTGAGAACCCTGTTAGTACAAGTCAACCATACCAAACTTCGGACACATACCCAAGGCCAGCATTCCTTACGTCGACAAGTTCGGTGTACCACTGTCAAAAGAACGACAATGTCCCGCCCGAGCTCCCGAGGAATTCCATAAATAAATGCATGATGCAGGAACGACTATGAGACAGCTTCATCAGCGAGTTCGTCGTCAAGGAAAGTAAATTGCAGACGTACCAAGACCCAAATCAACAGCGAGGACGCTACCCGTAAGCTCGGGGCAATAACCAAAGCTACACCGGTGGTCAGGAATCATATCCAAAGGAGCGTCGGCGTCTGGTTGATCCACCGGCGCGAAGCCAAATGGGATAAGGACGCGTCGCGAAGACAACGTCCCACACAACGCCGGCGACGTCGGTTATACTCCCAAGGTCTATCAGAGTCATCGGTCAGAGCGTGGAGACCCAATCAAGAAGCTCCACATACCATAGAAAGTCGTTCGGTGGCTAGAAGGACGAGCCGTTTGAGATGGCGGGAAAGTCGTCCGTGTTCGCGTTCACGGGGGGAAGCGAGCCGTATCTATGGCTTGGGAAATGAGTGGGCAGTAGGAGGCAGAGGGGAGAGCTTACCGTGCAAGGAAGGCCCCGAGTGCCTGCTCGACGTCTAACAAAAGGGCGGGGGAATGAGTATGACTGTGAGAAGCAGCCACAACGACGTACAAAGTGGTTCTGAGCCCGTATCCAAGGAGGAGCGGTGGGATAATATCCTCCACGTCGCGGTCAACGACGCACAACCAAAATCTTCTGACAAAGTCGTCAGCGGGGTCGTCAACGAGAAGACAAACAACTAGACATACCAGCGCGCCGAATACCAAGGGCGAAGGCGCTGACGGACGTTGGCAGTCAGCAAAGAAATCGACGATGGTGGTGGGAGGAAGAAACCCCGCGTATCCATCAACAAACATAAGCCGGTCACGTTTTAAACGCGTCGTGATGCCCGGCACACACGATGAGCGGGAACGTCGTCAACAGCGAGTAGAGTATCTGTAGAACGATGAGAAGGGCACTGCATGAGGGAATAGCACGAACCAGGAGAGGAAAGCTATTAAGAGGGAAAAGGAAGGAAGGGAAGGCGGAATGATGATTCTGGTTGAAATCTCTCACCTTTTAACGCGTTCGCCGTGGATACGTACACGCACTAAGATGGATATCAACGCGGCTGATCGGGTCCGTGACACACGGACATTTGATGGGGCCAGGTCCAGGAAGATTCAGGCGCATATTGCGCCGCCACACATTTCGCTTAGTGACGGATATCTGCCCTGAGCACTATAGGGCGAAGATAGCAAGAGAAGAATCAAAATCTGAGATCAAGACGATACCAGGACAAGTGCTCAACCCAAACCGAATGAAACTTACCTCCTCCTCAGAAATGCACCGTAGCGAGTTTCCCGTTCTTCGAAGCAAGGTTCCAAGAGCCAAAACGCTGGAATTAGGTGCAGGGTCTGCCCCTGAGAATCTGATGGGGCTCAGTCAGCGGCGTCTGGACTCGGGGATAGCGAAAACTTACGGATTGGTTTTTTCAGCCGGACAGTTGCAACGCTTCGCGTTGCTAGTTCCACCCTTCTAAGAACGGAGAAAGTCTTTCTATTAACATGTGATATCAGTCAGCGCGAAATGAACCCCGTTGAAACACGGAAAAGGTACGAACCCTTTCTGTTTTCTGGTGACACAGTGCGAATCGCGCCTTAACGTTGAATTGAATTCGTTCACGGGCTGAATGCGGACTGCAGACAGTATATTCAGACTAAGTACACCTGTCTCAGGCGTCAAACTGAACAGAATCAAGCGGGAAACGACTGTTACCCAAAAGTGTCGGAGGGACGGAGGAGGAAGACGATCTGCCGCGTCATTTCCCCACATCCGAGGTCAGCGAGATAAGATTGTAAAGGCCCCGGAGACGTCACAGGGTCTAGAAATCCTCGTGTCATCGATCTGCAGGGTCCTAGACGCCTCCCAGAGCCTCTGACGCGATAACTCGTCCTCAAAGCGCGTTCTCCGCCTCCACGACCGTCGGAATCCTCCTCACGTAACGCTAGCAAGATCCTCAAGGTAAATTTAGGCGAGTGGGATGCGCGAGAGAGCGGGAGTGCACAGAGGTGAGTTGGTGTAACCACTTTGAACTCGGACATGTGGTGGTTCGAGTTCAAGTGATACCGATCACTTGCGGTTACCTTGCCGGTATGGCGCCATTCAATCACGATGTTTTACCACTAATTCCGAGCCGATTGGACGCCTCGAACGTTGACACGACTTGGGTTACCCGCGGAAAGAGCGGAGTGAATTCCCACCAGCGAATACGTGAATTCAACATTATGACCCGACGGACATCCACTTCAGGGTGTATTCTATTCGTTACGCAAGTTTCTGGAGCCGCCTGATGGTGTCATAGAAAGAAGTTTTCATTGGATGTTTCGGCGATATCCACTTCTCCGTAAGTGTCGAGAGGTGGGATATCTTCACATACATGTTTTCGTCCGACTTCGACTGCTCACCATGTTTTAGTGGGATATCATACTGTGTTCTGGAGAGCAATTAGACAGCTGTAAACAGCTTCAATGGAGTTGATTTGTCGATATACACATTTGTGGCATAACACGTCGTAATACTACGGTAAGGAATTTCGGGTAAATACTGTCTGGTTCACACATAACAAGGTGAAGGAATTCAGGTTTTCATTGATATATATCTACAACAAGAGCGATACAGCTACGCATACTAAACGCTGCCAATACGCGTCTCCGCGCGTGAAGGTGCCCTACCATGTCGGTTGATTCATTCGTGCCTATTGCGCCAAGGTAACGGCACCACCATAGCATCAAAAGACGACTCCGCGTCGCCTTCGCCACGACCTTTAATCGTATTAGGGCCGTGGAATGATGAAACCAATGTAGAGGCACATACCACCCGAAATCGAACAGATCCCTGACCGAGCACGCCATGGTCGTTGACGACTACACGAAGAGTCCAGAACGTCGCCATTACGAGAGCTTCTCCTCGACCGGCGCGACGTATCCCCAGTGTGAGACAAAGTTGAAGTGTGGCGTCGAGTCTATCGAGAGATACATTGCTAGATGGCACTGATCAGTGAGCAACGTGAGCGCGGCGGCGGTAGCGGCGCTGCTCGCTGCAAAGATACCATAATTCGGGCACTGCAATAAGGTGTTAGTCCAGAACGCGCGGTAGACACGCATCACGTACCAAGACGAATTCGTCACTAGAATGTCCAAATGCGTCTATAGACCCGAACCCCGTGAGATCTGAATCGCCATCAGCGGCTAACCGCTTAGCAGCCGAAGACTGGGCGCGGGTGACGGCCTTGCACCATGTTGGAATTGGGGTTGGGTTGAGCGGGGGAGCCGGTAGTGGAAAGAGAAGAGGACGAGGAGGGTCCGGAGCAGGTACTGTCAATGCCGAGAGAGATCCTCAAGCCCCAGCGCCTATTCTCAGGGAAACTCTAGGGCACATGAAATCGAATTGATGTCGTTATCCTCGCAGTGAGTAGCTCGCAGCGCGAGCGCAGCGGCGGTACCGCCACTGCCCACTGTGATTCCATTGATACCCAGGCACTAAGTTGTGTCGTTAGTTCAGGAAGCGGGGTAGGCAGCAGTAACATACAGAAAAAGAATTTGTGACCGACGCGTCCCAAAGCGTCCATAAAACCGATTTCCGTGAGATCCAAATCGGGATTAGCGGCTGGAGTTATCCGAATCCTTGGCGAATGAGCGTGAGTCCGTCGGGCAATCAGAAGGATGCTGGGTGAGGTTGAGGCGGTCTGGCGAATAGCGACTGCCGGAACGAAACGTCGATGACTGTCGAAGATGCAGCCCAATGACACCGACGACCTCAGTATATTCCTCGGGGTAAAATGACGCGACGGTCAAAGTGTGGCGTGGATATTGTGCAGAAGATCGTTAGCGAAGCAGTGGAAAGCCTGACAGGCGAGCGCAGCGGCGGAAGTACCGTTGTCCCTTGCGTCGAACGTGATATCATGGCCCTGGGATAACAGTTTAGCGCGAGAATGTCGAAAACAAGATAACGTACCTAGACAACTGCACCGCCCACACGTCCGAATCCGTCCATAAATCCGAAGGCAACCAGATCCAGATCGCCATCAGCGGCGCGTATGCTCCGTAAGAATGGAATCCTGGGAAAATTTGAGGGTAACAGGTCAGAAATGAAGGTGAAATTTAACAGAAACCTTCGCACCCTTTTCCCGAAAAAAAAGCCTGGCCGGCGAGGCCAAAACACGCTGGACTCGTCGCAAGAAAGCGTGCTCCTAAGGCATCGCAGTGGTCCTTGGCCGTCGATTTCTTCGGTGGAGGCGGCGAAGCCGCCTCGCGTCTCTAAGAGAACGTTGCAAGATGAAGAATCATAGAAGGAAAAACAGACCGTGTTTGAGGCCCGACTCGATCAGATCTAATGAAAAGTTGGTCAGAATTCAAATCTCAAAACAAACCAGAATACGCACCTTTTCGCCTGGACGAAAAGCCGGTCCGGCGAGGACAGCCGACACCGCCGTCCCCCCCAGCGCATCGTTTCCATAGCAATGATAGTGTTTGAAGCATCACAATCGCGGTGGCGAAGCCACCGCCACCAGTCTGAACGCCCTGTATTCTCCCAATTACCCGTATATTAACAGCACCGAGAGATGGCGACTTACGCATTCAACACAGATAATCAAGGTAAATCTAGGGCAGAGTTAACCCCAAAACAGACGACAAAAGAAGGAGAAAAACGCACTTTTCGCCTCAGATCCAAGCCTGGCCGGCGAGGCCATCCACGCTGCTCTAATCCCTACTGGTCCGATCTTCGCGTCTTGAATTCCAAGTAATGTTGAGTCGTTTTCCATTATGGAGGCGCCGAAGGCGCCCGCGCGTCGTATCTAAAAGGAATCAGTTATGAACATGGGCGACGTGACGGTATGAAACAAACCTTGAAGTTGCCCGATTGGGAATGAAAGTGATCGACGTGTTCTACCTCTTTCCATCATGTCGTGCCACTGGCGTCTCCTTCAATCGACCCTTCTCATGTTGGAAAGTTGACTCATTTTGATGTGTCTGCAGGACCCCGTCTGTCAGTCCTTCTGGAATCATGCCGCGTACGACAACGCACCTCTAGCCGTCTCCTCAATGATGTATCTTCGTCTCTCTCGGCCTGGTCCCTACCGCAAATCTAAGCCCGGTTCTCGAGAAATTGAGCGTCTCTCGCTCTTTGTATGTCCTCCTCTTGATGACGTGGCGCATGGTAACAAAGGGTAAGTAGTCGTCAAAGAGAGGCCTTCAACACGCACCTTGGCGCAGTTCACACCGGTCTCCGCCATACTGGATTCCCGTGCTGAATCTCGACAACTTGAGCTGGTAACACTCTCGACGCCTTCATGCACCTTTCCCGACCTTCGTGATTGTGATCTTGGTTCTCGGCGAATCGAGTACCTATAGCGGTTTGTGGACCTCTAGAACGTCAACATACGGGCTATTAAGTCGTTTCTTCTGCTTACCACGGTACCTTCTTGAAGTCGGAACCCCGAAGACTACATGAAATTTCAGTAGGGGAACTGGGACAGCGTACGAGGGAGCATTTACCAATGGTGAGGTGATTTACCTTGCAGGTAAGAACGCGCTGACACGACGAATATTCAGCAGACTAGCGGGATGGACAGCGAGATGAGCTTACCGCGAAATTCTAGCAGGGAAAGTGACGGTAAGTGGGAGAGTCAGAATGGGGAATCCAAAACTGACTGTTGCGCAGAAACCAAATTCAGGTCCCCGCCGGAATATTCCCGTGTGTAAGTGCTATCTGGGCGCCCGATCGTTGCCTTGACTAACACTTGATTCTGGAGATCTCTTCGTGGCGCATTCAATGGGAGGTAAACCCTCTTTCTATATCAGATAGATATTCGTTTTCACGCTGCTTTTTCCATCGTACAGGCGTCGAGTTTGAGGTATTCGAGTGCGAATACGCAGAGTTGAGGTATGTGTGCCGTCACTCTGTAATATCTGTCGCATCAGTAACGGATATCGCCCTGCAGCATCATGCTACCCATTACGAAGGGCGGCTAACGGCTCGCTCTTGTCCTTGAAGTTCAGAACCGTGTATTACACCTGCTACAATGGTATTGGTCTCTTTCGAATCCTGTTAACAGTCCGCGTCGAATGAAACCACGGGAGCGTCAATTCGTGAAGAACAATATGTTCGCCACACTGTCAGCACATCATTCGAGTCTGATGCGACGGAGCGCCCAGAACTGCGCATGAGTAACGACGGGCCCAGACGGCCACCTCATCTATTAAACTTTAATTCTGAAGAGGTATAAAGTCCAGTCAGATTCCTGTCGAAATCAGCAGCCACCTTTCCCTCTCACCGTTATGCTGTCAGTACTCCCTCTCGTACCATCCTCTTGTCGTCGCCGTCGCCTGCCCTGTGTTGGACTCTCACTCTCATCGTCGTCCGACTGGTTAGACTCTGCGACTCCTCAGTAAGTGTCTTGTCATATGTCCTCATCATCGACTGACGTGATTATCTTCTAGGCTCCTCCGCGTGGTACATCCCTCTCTAGATCTTCCCTGCCTCGGCTCGCAAGCTTAAGTGCTACGACTCAGAGGCGGCACACTAACAAAACTCTTTAGTCAGTCCGTGTGCGCTGCGGCAAACACCACGCGCGCAAGGTTGTTTTGGGGCCCGTGTGGCTTAAAGTGGTTGACCATACCCGAGACCAACCTTCGTGCAGTGGTGTTTAGCCCTAGCGCATTCCGCGACTCCCATTTTTTTTGTTCTAGCCGTGAGATGACTTGCCTGCTGCACTCACCAGCCCCTTCCCTGGGTAACGGACCTCTTTCGGTTTGAATCTCGCCCGAGGAGCCCAACGACCTTAGCAGGGCACCTTGACCGTACGTCCTACGACCTAAAAACTGCACTTTACCGAGACGTGCCTGTGCAATCAGTAGACTTGTCTCTCGCTTAGACTTTTGTAGTAAATAGTTGCCGTTCTCGCCGTGCTGAATACATTGATTTAATCACTTTTCCATCATGTAAGCTGAGAGCAGCGCGAGGAGCCGACGTGCTTGATTAGTAGACTAAGACAGTGTGCAGGACAGGTCGACTCAATCTTGCTCACGGTTGAACACAACATCCCCTATCTCTCGCATGTTAAAAGTAGCTCATCTCGCTTTGTTCTCTTACCATCAACATGTCCAAGGCTCACCCTCATGATGACACGAGATATGCTATTAACAGCAGAGTTAACCGCCAGAAGATTACTGCCCGTCGATCTGGGGTACGATACAACAAGAGCCGGGCGTGCGACGCATGAATACAAACCGGAAGCTTGCGAAGACAAAGTACACCGCGAGCGGCGAGATGGTGAGTACAAGTGCAAAGTGCGAGTCGGAGATGGAGAGGGATTTGTTGTTCATGGATATGAATGTCGCGAGGAGGATAGCGTAGACTTGCACGAATACGACGCCTACGGAGGATTCGAGGTCTTCGTCTGACCATTTTATGAGTATGGCTAGGCATATGTTGACGATGAGGGCTTTAACGATCATCGGTAAGTATGCAATAGACGGAAAGCATGACATACCGGAAATCCGAACTAAGAACCCCTGCATATCGGGATCCCTCTCGCTAAGCGCGAAGCAGTCAAAGTAAGCCAACACCTCGTCCACCTCGGAGGGAGAGAGTCCAAAGGCAACCATCGTCGTCGAATATAAAACGTCTGAAGATTAAAGAAAGTGCGCTGGCGGATGCTCCACACACGCGCCAGTTCTAGCTTGAAGAAGATGAATAAGAGGGGACGAGGGTCACCATCCCAACACTCGCCACCTTATAAACATCTGAAGCCGGCCGGTATCATTGGGTGAAACGACAATGAGACGCTGGGAACGAGGTACCGGGATTCTCGCTCAAGACGATCGCCAGCCAGCAAACATTGGCCATGGTATGGTACCGGTATGGTCTCTAATTCACGTTTGGAGACCATGGCACCGCTTCCAGCACTGATACTTGGCGTTCTGGGAGAAAAGCAGGGCGAGACAGCATTGTCGCTGTCGGGTGCTGAACGATGGTCGGGCGTCTAGATCATAATCACCAAGTGTAGGCGCCTCGCCCAAAAGGACGTGTTTGCTCTATAGTTGTCACCATCGATCAGGGCCAGGCGTGGTTGGGAATAGGATAGTCTGTAGATGGCGGTGCCATAAATCCGGACTCCTCTTGAGGCGACAACTGCCCGAGACAGTCATAGATTACACTGGAAACCAGGGTTGTCAAGTCATGGACCTGATCAAAGTGTGAGTCGCGTTTAAAGCACATCATCAACTTCGAATCGGTAGCATGGGCTGCTCTAATCCCAACTGACTGATTGCCTTGATAATATTGAAGGTACAAGTGCCTAGCACACCCTTACATCTTCCCATAAAAACTCTTCAAAGCAAAATATCGACTAGCGAGCATCAAGCCACACCAACGAGAATTGCGCTACCTGCTCAGAAGATCAACACCGACACAACTCTCAACGAGTTTGACATACCTGCATAATACCCTACCGCCTCAAATCCACCCGTCTTCGAATTGATAGCGCCAGATATCGGCGGTCCAACCAGAGCACCGAGCGACATAATACTCCTCGTCATCCCGACCCTTCTCCCAACATCGGATGTATCTCCAAACTCCATGACGGGATTAGAGAACAGGGCTATGAACGATCCGGATACGAATCTGAAAGCAATTAGACAAATGTAAGTGTAGAAGTAAGTAGTAGAGAACGCACCCATAGACAACGGCAATGGCAATGAGACCGCCTTTGGTGACGGCAAATGGCCACGCGAAAGTGACGACAGCACTCGCAATCGTGAAAGGGATCATCACATTCATCGCGCCCATCCTGTCCGCCAACCCGCCCGCACAATACCGACCAACAGCTGAGGACGCGTTGACTATCGAGACGAGATAGAACGAGAAGTTTTGGTCTATGCCATGGGAGACGGCAGATACGTCGATGTACGTGAGGACCGTGTACATTCCGAAGAACAGGACAAATGTTGACGCGCAGTAGAACGAAAAAGGGAGCCGAGCGGAAGGCGCTAATGTTGAAGAAACCGCCAGCTGTTTTAACCGGTGGCAGGCGGCGTTTAACAAGCATGTTGGATGCCGCCAGACGACGAGCAAGATGAAGCCGATGATCCTCATGGTCCACGGAAACCTGTACTAGACCATGAATACACGGCTACTCCTTACGGTGTGCAGGACATACCCGACTTTAGGTATCAAGTTCCTCGCAGCGATGGGGATGATTGTTCCACCAATCGACGACCCCACGGCCATAAGACCCGTGGCGAGGCCTCGTCTCCGTTTAAACCAATGCGCAAGAACCGCAGTTGTTGGACTCATGATTCCGCCAACGCTATCTGTTAATAATGCAAAAATGAGCGACAGCAACGAAACGTATGAAGGCACGTACACCAACAGCGAACCCTTGACACAGGAGGAACTGCCAGTATTCATGGCACTGCCCGATGAGGAAAGTTGCGGTTACGAGGAGAGCGCTGCAGCTGAGGAACACGGGCGGCCAATATCCCAAGTCGAAGAGTCGGCCGGCTACGAATGCGGGGAAGAAGACGAGACAGTATTGTATCGATCCTATCCAAGCACTGGGGCAGGATCAGTTTAAGTAGGTTTGAGTGCAGCAAAGGAACATACATGTTGGACGGTGGTGTGTCCTTGAGGAGGCCAGTTTGATAGTAAGATTGGAAGACCTGTGTACTTCATGAGTAAGCTCGGACGCGACAGCCGAAGAGACGCTTACACCCCAAGAATTGACATAACCCAGCCTGCAACAAAATGGAAGAGAAAATAAGCTCGCGAACCGTTCGAGAGAGGATGACCACAACCTGGGATCGGACATCCTTACGTTGTAAATGTGTTACACATAGCCTTGAACCAGAACATCATAAACAGACGATTAAAGACAGAGACGCGGGAGAACGCACCCCAAGAATCACTAGCCAAGCACGGAGACCGCCGTCCGGAAAATCGTCGCGGGCCACCACATCTGCAAGAGCATCATCCTGGCGTTCATTTCCTTCTACGGCCGAGCGCTTCTCGTCGATAAGGGCATCGGGAGGAACAGACATCTCGCTGCCAAGGGGGGAAGGGATGGCGATGGACGCGTCGGGTCTCTTGCCCTTCCTCCTTTTATCCTGGGATTAACGTTCTGCCGGTTGCTGACTGGATCATTTGATGCTTGATAACGACAAAATGGCGCAGATGAAGGCGAGCCTACTGCACGAGGCGAGGGCTGAGGATGGCATGACAAGATATTAAGTGCATCTTTTACCTTCGCGGACGATAGCGCGCAGGCGAAAGGCGGACTATGATGCTTGGTGGTCAGCGTCAGGGAATTTGCACCAAACCAACCAGCTGACTCTGCATTATCGTCGTGACGTTGTTCGGCCGACGGGGTCGGCCCAGACACCGAAAGCAAGCCGCGGAACGTCCGGAAGGTTTGTGTCTTTGCCAGGTCTTTGCATTACTCTTATCCTATGATGCTCTTCATGAGAGCTATGCACTTCAGGACTGCGCGAGTTGGGGAAACCTTCGGGCTCCGGCGAGCGACTGCAGTACAGCACATTAACTGTAACGCGTGTAAATGAAGCCAATTAACAGAGGTCGATACGCAATGGGAGTGGAGGGTGGGGAAAGGACGAGAGACCATGCTGCTCTGTGCGCGAGTGTCCGAGAGACCATGCTGCTCTGTGCGCGAGTGTCAGAGACTCGTCAAGTGCGAACTACAGCCTGCGCGGACATGATGACGGTAACGGAAAGAGGAGTTACAGCATCACGTGTCTGTGACAAAGACCTCAAATTGAAACTTTCGTCCGCTCGTACTCGCGAACTATAGTTCAACAATCATTCCTTGTGCCTTACTGTACCACGAGTTCCATCAGCCGACATACGCAAGATGGATGGCATTCAGAATGATCGCAAGGGAGAATGATCTCTAGTACAGTAAGTAACGAGCAACCGAATTCGCTATCGACGCTTCATACCCTTATTATAGACTTTCGTGAACTCGTCCAATGTAGGTCGACCTAGAATGGCAAAAATAACATGGTCAAACGATCTGCTGAACCGCCCGCCTCGTCCAAGAAGCTCAACCCAGATATTCACCACCATCTCAATCTCGCATCCAAACGCCCCAGTTCCAAAGCTCCCAAGGACAATATCCTTTATACCTCTTTGCTCGAACAAGAACAGAATGCGTCCCATCCGCTCCCGCATTGCGTCCTCTATCCTCTTGTTCAAAACCTCTTTCGGTACCTTGACGTAGGCTCTAGCAGCAAACGCATTAACAGCTGCACACGTCAGCACATCGACAGGAAACGGCTGCATCCACCCGCCATCATGCGTCCTAAACACCTCCACCCCAGGCGAATATATCATCGCAGCAGATGAGAACCCGCCATCCGAGCGATAGGTCTTCTCATGCTCTTCATAGTACTTCTTTGTCTCCTCCGTCTGCAGTGTATGGTAGAGCGTCGACGACCGCGCTATAGACTCCTCCTGAGCCCTCGATCCAGTGAGGAATCCGCCCCCAGGATGAACCGCGTTCGCAAAGTTCAGAATGCCTATAGGCCGGGCGCCGTTGCATTCGGTGTACATCTGATGCGCGGCATCGAGGGTGGATATCTCTTTGATGTACATGTAGGGAGGCCATGGGCTTGTTTTCCATGAGGACAAGGAGGATTCGACGGGATAATACGTCGCCAGCTGAGTGGCGCGCGCCAGACCGGGTTTGAGGTCGTGGACGGCGCCTGAGGGGAGGGTGAACGCGCCAGATTCGACAGCTTTAAGTGTATCTTTCGCGATTTCAGCGAGCTCGTTGTACTCCTTGTACGGCTTCTTTGACATGATGGTTATCTGAGACAACTGTCTGTAGTTACCTCAGGTGATCTGTTACTCCTCTTAGTCATAGTAGCTTACTACCAGTTAGTCACTTGTATGACGGAGGCGTATCTCAATGTCACTATCTTCTCTTTTCAAAATTTCAACCATAACCACGATTCTATTTTCGCATTGATAGATGAACATATTTATAAGCGACACAGTATCGACTCGAGCATGTATTGGGTCATCGCAATTACGCACAACCTCAGTCAGCTTCCGTTCACCGGTAAATTATCAATGATTGACCTTGCTTTTAACGACCAACATGCAAGCCTTCGTCTCCCTTAGTCTGCCCTCTTTCCCGCTGAATCTTGGTTTCTGTTCCTCATCATGGCAATTACCCCAACTCTTTTCCAACCAACCAATGTTGGCAAGCTCAACCTGCAGCATCGCGTCGTTCTCGCGCCACTGACGCGCCTTCGTGCTACCAAGGCCCATGTGCCGCTCGCAAAGCTAGTCACAGAGTATTATCGCCAACGAGCGCATGCGCCTGGGACGTTGCTGATAGCAGAGGCGACTTTCATTGCTGCGAAAGCGGGTGGGATGAAGAACATTCCAGGGATATGGAACAACGAGCAGATAGCGGCATGGAAAGAGGTGCATTCATTGCCGTCACGTCCTCCAACGGCGTACTAATCATGACTCGCTAGGTCACCGACGGCGTGCACGCTAAGGGCTCATACATCTTCCTTCAGCTCTGGGCACTTGGTCGCGTCGCAGATCCCGAGGTCCTGAAAGCCGAAGACCCTTCATTCCCTTATGTCTCTGCGTCGGATGTGGCGCTCCCAGACAGGGATGTGGCTCCGCGTCCGTTGACTGTAGAGGAGATACAAGAATACGTCGGTCTCTACGCGCAAGCCGCAAAGAACGCGATAGAGGCTGGGTTTGACGGTGGTGAGTGCACGATGCTTGTGGCAACAAACAACTCAACGACATACGATGCTAGTCGAGCTCCATGGTGCGAATACCTTCCTTCTGGAGCAATTTACGCGCGAAGAGTCCAACAAGCGAACGGACGAGTATGGAGGAAGCATTCCCAATCGCGTGAGGTTTCCTCTTCAAGTCGTGGCCGCCATCGCCGATGCTATTGGGGCGGAAAAGGTTGGATATCGCATAAGTCCATGGAATGTTTCCAACGGTCAGTAGTCTCTCTTGAATCTTCCACAGAGCTTGAAATAACACGTCAATACTAGGCATAGACTCAAAACCAACGTTCGCGCATCTCGTTCGAGAGTTCAGAGCTCGCCATCCCAATCTCGCGTATATCCACGTCATCGAGCCTAGAATGATGGGCCAGTATGAAAGGCAGGACCACGAAATACGTCCGGGAGAGGACAATGATTTCATACGCGAGATCGCGAAGCCAATCCCCATGATAACATCCGGTGGGTTCCGCGCAGATTCAGCTGTGAAGCGCGCCGCGGAGACCGGGGATCTGGTAGCTTTTGGGAGGTTCTTTCTATCGAATGTGCGTTCGATAAATTCCACGCGAATCTACTCTGATGAAGAAACGTTCAACAGCCCGACATTGTACATCGGATAAAGAATGGACTGCCCTTTACGCCCTACGACAGGAAGACGTTTTATCTGCCCGAGTCACCTAGAGGGTATACTGATTATCCCTTCTATGACGAGGAAACGGAGAAGGAGGAAGCGTAGATGTACGTACCATAGAACTTTAGAATTAGAATAGAGTCCGTCGCGCCCACAAGGGCTGAAGAGAGAACACCCGCTATTTCTTATGGCTCTAGTAACACGTCTAAGTGGCACAAGAACCAGGAAGGAATGTAGGCTGCGGCTGCAAGGACGCCGTTCCCTGTATGACTGTCAGAATCCGCGCTGAAGCTCGTGGGTAGAGCTAGCATTCAAGCCGGTGCTAGGTGGCGAAACCGACCTGAAGAACGCGACATGTGAGTCGGAAGCGTTCGAATGTTCGACATGTGTTCGCACTGTATATCATATTTCTCCAATTGTTCTTCCCAATCGATTCTGGGGTTGGCTAAAATTAAGGCGAACAAAGACTTATGCCATCAGGGCAAAGTGTCGAACGTGGTCCGCAGTTGAGCATTGGACGTGACGTGACGTCACAGGCAGGTTTCTGTTCCACTTTCATCAGCATTGCCAGGAAACTGCCTCAATGGTCTGCGAAGTGGCCCGAGACGTCCAAACCTTCGCACAGTCTCTCGATTTGTACGAATCTAGTATGTTCGTTGCTGAACTCTTCCCAACCCGTTAAGCCGAACGCTTCTAAAATTTCCTTCGAACGCCACGTTTGCTCTCATTGTCCACAGGGCTATGGTCCGATCGTTAAATCTGCCGGTACTTGGACCTTTGTATGGACAGATCAACAAATTTGTTATGCCCGGCCATTGTGGACGCATTGTTCGAGCATCTCGATCTCAGTGAGTTGCCATATTCGTCTGACTCGTCGCCATTGTTGCCTCTAAACTGATAGCGGAAATGATACAATGGACATTATTTCTATATATGTAGCCACGCGCCTTCCATTGTTGTCCGAGGTATAAAGTCGTGACTAGGTAGACGACCACCCACACCTATCTGCCCACCTCCTCGTCATTCCTTCATCAGTCTTTCACTAATTTTCTCGTCTCACATCCCACCATGAACAACTACCCTATCTACTCCAATGTCGCCGGATCGACATCCGCCAGTTCTTCCCAGCAGCGCTACTACGGCGAACTTGGCGGGTATTCAGCACCATCGACCCCACCGCGTAGTCGTCACGCGTCCAGTAATGCGCCATCGCCCATCCACGTAAGTTATTCACTCACTCTGAGCTGTTCCAAGCTCATCGTTCTCGACAGTCCCCTCATGCGGTACAACCTCAATGTCTTTCTACCTACATTAAAGCTCACGTTTTCCATAGCTCAAGCCCTACTCCAAGTCTACTTATTCTCCAACTTATGCAGTCAACATGATGAACCCGAAAGGTCATGCTCAGAGGGTCAAGGTGATATGTTTGCTAGAGATTTCTGTTCGTCGCTCATGCTCCCACGTTAGTCCGCAGGTCAAGTTGAACAATACATCGCTCGTGCGCGCGGGGACTCCATCTGCTTTTCGTACCAGACCAACTTCCTGGTCAACCTCCCTGGCGTACCCGTAAGTTTCTTATATTGTCTGATTCGCTCTGGCTTAGAAGAAACAGCCTCCTCCTCGCTGCAAACAGGGTTGCTTACTCGAGTATAAGGATGCTCAGTTCCCTGTCTACCATGTACGTCGAAGGGTTGAAATATCTTCGTCTGTGCTCATAGTTCTCTAGCTGCCAGATTTTGTCCCCATCGCAGTAGTCGATCCCTCTAAGAGGGAAGAGCTTAAGCTCCGAGTTCTTCGCCCGAGGGAGATGCCACATCCAGAACGTATTTCTCATTACATTCCCTTCAAGGACCGTCTTGATATAACGGAGGGAGGGCGGTCGCTGGGTATCAGCATGGCCCAGCTACTTGCCGAAGAGGAAATGACATTGGAAAAATCGCTTCTGTCCAGCTCGGATCACCAGTTGCCCGACGTGTTGTACCTCCAGATAAGGGTACGTCTCGCGTGTGTGAATGATCTACGTCATGATATTGACGGCTTGTCTATCCTAGCTCAATGGTTATGGTATTACCACCCAGCCGATTTTTACGCGTTGCGCTCATGGAGAGCTTTCCCATCGCTCTCTTGCCATCGTGATCTCTAGGATCTATGCTTCTATCCTAAAGAAACCGGCGGATTCCTCTGTGGCGTTCAAGCACAAGGGATGCGAAGGACTACCGATTCCCAAGTTCAACGAGCTTCGCCTGATCGCACTCTACAGGGCTAAAGCTGCTACCGAGTGGCATACGGAGTTCGCATATGTTGCCAAACCTCAGAAATCAAAGGCGCGGAGGCAATAAGACATAGTTTCTCTTCTTCAGCACTTTTTATTACCTATTTCATGTCGCTGTGCGGCTTTGTGTGTTAATGTCCTGCATATATCATATCTCATTTCCCCGAATCGAGACGAGTGATCCCAAGATGCGCTTCCTAATTAGGTAACTGCCGCCTTCTTTTTTGCGACCATCATCGCCGTTCTGGTTCCTTACAGCTCTGACAATATGGCCTCGCTCTTCGCCAAAACGACCTACTCTCGTGCATGGCATACGTCCCTGACGTTTTAGCTCCGCTGAAAGCCTATCACTCGTGTGTGAATTGGGGCACACTAAGGTCGTTCCTAGGAGGGACCAATGCCTTGTTTGGGACTCTCTTGCCCATTGCTGAATTGATGGAAGGCGATATAGGTCACGAGGAGAATCTATACCGGAAGCACCCTCTTATCGTCATCCATCACTATGCCAGCGCAAAAGCCATTGCAATTGAACCCTAGGAGCATGCACTTCTGTGACACGATCGGCCGCGCGTTGGCCACATGTCTAAGATTGGCTCAAGTCCTCAAGAGAGAACACGGTGCTGTCTCGAAGTCTTCGGAGTATACCCACACCGCTGAGCGACTAAACGAGGAGCGTTTGAGTCTTGCATTCGGCGATCCGGGGCTTAACCTTTTCTTTGGCAAGCTGCACCTCGCTGTCACGAACAAGTCTAATCCGTGCGTTTCCTCCGAAATTACCGTGGATTAGCATTGACCTTCTTTCCAGTCCTGCAATGCAACGTGCACATGCCGAATGCGCCTTGAGGGTCTTGACGGGCAACATTGTCAGACAAATACCCTACTACTTGGGCTGGGCTATCGTTGATTGGATGGAACAGCACCTGTGAGTCTCGGTCCGAGGTATAATACCTCATTCCTCTCTGACATCGACCAGGCGTCAAGGTATCCCTGACCAGTGGTCTTTACCCAGCCCGTTTATAATGAAGGAGATCGTTCCCGATGAGAACGTCGGCGAGCATAATACGCTAGAGCCTAGGGATAGCGCCGCTCTTTGTAAACTGATAAAGGCACTAGAGTACGTCCCCCTCTTTTACATCGAAGAGCAACTTTAATCAATAATCATTTGTTTCGCTAGATCTGTTCCTTTGAAACCTGTCATTGCGCCAGCAAGTCATACACGTAGCGAGAGTTTTGATCCATTGGATTCTGCTATTAAACCCCCGTATGCGTAAGTTGATTTCCGCCACTCGTTTAATCTGTCTCAAAATGCGCAGATCGTCTTCGCATCTCGATACGCAAGGACGGTACGACAACGACGAGGCCTCAGGACGGCATGCGACCGGTGCAAGCATCGTGCCCAATATGCGTGACATAATTGGCAGGGACTCGCAACTGCCCCCGCCTCGTGGGCGCCTCGAGGTCAACACGAGCTCTGCATCCTCAGCCTGGGAGTTCTTCGATAGGCGAGTCTATTATAGCCGCCTGCCGTGTTCCTCGATCCTTATTCTTCGGTAGTGAGCGTACGAGACACGATCGAAGCCCCAGTCTGGACAGTCTGAACTCCGATGCCTCTTCAATTATTCTGGACGAAACGAATGGATGCCAAGATATGGGTACGGAGGAGTCGCTTAACAGCCAGGAGCCCAACGTACGCTCTAGGCCTCATGATCCAGCCAACGAGGAGGACATGAACTCCCTCGGGTAATCCATGAGGATGGTCGCGTCCTTGAGGATTTCCCTGGGTCTCCCTTTCGTTACCAACCTACACGATGGCTCGAATACCGGGATCCTCAGTCAGAGGACTTCGCTGGACGAGAGGCTCCGTATATCATTCAGCAGGACGCTCGGCATTTCAATTTCATGCACACGCCTTTCCCTATCCATGACCCCATTCCGCCTGCATACGACGATGCCTTCCATACCTCCCCTCAGTCGCACCAACACGACGCCCAACACTCACTAGACCGCGACTTCCCTGAGAGCTTTCGGGCCGGGGGAGACAGCCAGAGAGCTAAGTTGGTGCAGACCTTTCTCGACTATCCCTTTTCTGTTGTCAAAGATCTTCCTGGAAATGGGGGAATCTCTTTCATTTTCCTGGATACAGGCGTCCCCTGGGAAGTGACTGATGCTGTCTGTGTAGCCACTCCCGGGCAATCCACCTGGTTCGATGTAAAGGAGGTCCATACGAAGGCGACTCTGATACATCTACTTCAGCGAGTCACCCCCGAACGGCAGAGGGAGCACGCGTTGGATCTTCTTCATACTCGCCCGATGATGTTATGGTCTGGGGCTGGGCGGCCCAAGTTTGAATTCAGAACTCTGAATCCGAGTCAGCACTACGAAGTCGCCGGCATGAACTTTCAGAGGGGAGAGCTTTCGTGCATCATTACGTGTCGCTGCTCTACTCAGGATTTGACGGATTATTTGGGAAGGTCGATTAGTGTGTTCTGCATGACGGGGCAGAACTAGAAGGCAGAAAAGATGTTGTATGACCCTTTTCCTCTTAGTCTCTGTAAAATTGTATCCTCTGTCTGTATCATCTGTCGTATGTCGCTTCACTTGAGAACTTTGACCAGGTGACAAATTGAAATCACCGAATGCCGTTTCCAAAAGACCGAGGTCTATCACGAGGCAAACATGCGGCAGATAGGCGCTTAGACAGCTCTTTTCCTTACCATCATGTCTGGGACGCACGATGCCCAGGTGGTCGTCGAATCCATGGATAGGATTGCTCGCGTCGTGGCGTCCTCAATACAACATAATCTCGCCGAGAAGCAATTCATTCAGAACCAATCTAATCATCCTCTCGAACGACAGGCAGTCGAACCCCGTAGCAAGACTTTGGAAGAGGACTGCGGACACTTGAGGGCGCAATTGAAATCGCGACTCTTGGGGTTGAAATCTTACAAGGAGTACCGCGATACCTTTCTCGTGATGATGCAGCAAAGGAACGAGTTCCAAGGTGCGATGACCCGAAGGATCGATAGGGAGTAAGTAAGGCAGTATAGTTTGCCTCGGAATCTGATTGATTGGTGTCTAGCAGCACGCGTCTATACAACGAAGTCACGACGATCATCACGAGCGCGCTCATAAACGACGTTATGCCGTTGATGCTCGGAAACCCTCAGATGATAATGCAATCCGTTGATTCAACCATAAAGTATTTGTGCGTACCAGTTTTCATCCCGTCTGATCTTACTTGACGAGCAGATAGAAAGATTCCTACCTGGAAACGCTGCGATGTAGACGAACTACCCAATGCAGATGACTTTGAACACGTCTTGCGGCTCCATCCCGGGGTTTTGAATGCAAGCGAGAGAATTGGAGTGTCGAACGCTCTGGAAATTTTGAAGTAATTCTTCGACTGTCGATTTATAACACGACTGACTTCACATCGCAGTAACTGGACACCGGTATCAGGACAAGTTCGACGTCGAACGTGGAGCAATGCAACTCAACGTGAAGTGCAGGCCCGCGAGGTTGTTCCCTACGACGGCGCTAAGGATAGCGTCAGTCGCCAGGCCGCACGAATTGCCGAGAAAGCGGCGAAGGAGAACGACAGGTATGCTTTCCCCAAATAAGTCTGTTTGAGGTGGAACTCAGTCTCTTGTAGAAGCATGAATTTTGAAAGAGCAAGAATTCCTGCCACACCGACACCGTCGGTCTCATCATTTTCCCCAACCGACGAAGGTTTCTCCACGAGGGCTAGCACGCCCTGGACGCCCTCAGCATTGTAAGTACTTTCCGTTCCCGAACTTACACTTTTCGCTGACTGCCTGTCTAGTCACGCTCCGAGCCCTTTTTGGCGGGACAATGATCTAGCGGGACCGTCGTCCTCTCGTGTCATGGGCACGGCTGCCCCTACCGCTTCCGCGGAGCAACCAAACGTCGTGGAGGGTTTACTCCATCACCACGCCTTCTGGGAGCCAACCCCCCATGGTGGTCTCAAGGTAGACCTGCCTCAATACGAACCTCCTGACGTCGGTTCGCCTTTCGCTCAGTATGCTGGCCTTCAATCCAACAAAGGGAAATCCTCCTACACCGATGTCTCCCTAGAGAAAAAGGAGATATTGGAGGCGGTGGCGAAGGAGCCCAAGCGTAGCTCACGTCCATATGAATGGGTGGAGCCTGATCGCCTGCTTTTGCTCTTCGACGCGAATCCGCTCTTCATGGACGATTATGTCTTTGAGCGCAAGGACATTCCGGTGCGCTGGAGGGTAACAGATTCCAGCTTCGTGGCGGACGAGGACGATGCCTGCTGGGCGGAACTAAGGGTGGACTTACTCTTCGAGGTGCTTGCACCGTTGTTGCAAGCCAGTCTATGGGTCGAGCGTGATGGAAAATGCAGCACAGATAGTACCCTGAACCTGCTCGTCCGTTTCACTGCTTGCCCCGAGAGTATGGTGAAGAGCGAACACGAGTTCCGCGTGGTTCCTGGTGCTCTTCCATCGCAATGGATACCTTCTTTCAATACATTCAAGGTTGTGGGAGCATGTAAGACGAAGAAGAGTAGGAGTTTGTTGTTTATTATTCGGGGAAGGATCGACCTGGGCGTCTTAAAAGGGTGGCTAACGCGCAGTCGTGGCCGCGTAGTTTGATAGCCTTGTGAACAATTTGTAATTCATTCCAGATGCTATATCTTTTGCCACTCTGTTCGAGTAAGCGCTTTAGACCAGATTATCTGTAGTGGAAACTTTAGAGAATCAAATGCTACTAGTAGGAGTGATTTCGGCGTTCCCCGAACGTCATGCGCCGAGAAATAAAATTTCCAATTCTAGGTACGTAACACGTTCCCCTTCATTCCTACCATGATCATACCTGTACAGCGTCCTTAACGCCTCGCAAAATAGCAATTATAGCAAGTCCTATCTCCTGCCACTTCATGGGCCCCAGCCCGCTTGTCGCCCCCTTTGCAATCAAATCCAACCCCACAGGTGCGCACTCCGTACTTTCGCGTTTTGCTTCGGTTCGGCGCAATTATCCACTCACTGTTATCCACGACGCTCCAATCTTCTGCATTTCTTTATCCTATATCCTGTCATTCTCGTCCCCACTGTTTCATGCCTCGCAGCAAGTTGTTCAGTACCTAGGAGACATCATTTGAACGCCAGCGCATCATCCGGAGTCCGGACGAGGCGGGGGTTTCAAGCGGCACAGCAATTCATCACTAGGACATCGACCTGCAGTTGCCCTTAGGAAATTTAAAAACTCGGTCCGTTCAAAGCTCTGTTTTCAGCTAAATTCTGCCTCATATTTCACTCTTTCAGTGATTCTAACGTGTTTCACGTTACAAATCGTTTACTTTCCCACTTTGATACGCGAATTACGCTCCGGGGGAACAAATTCGGCAGCTGTTTGAAGTGTGGCGCAAAATGTCAGTCCCACCGGTGAGACAAGTCTTGTGGCCTTCCTTTTGTGGTAAGTGTTCTCATTGATTGTTGTGTACGTCATCCTGAATGATGTTCTACGTCTAAGATGTTGTTTATCGTTCGAAGCACTTGGACCTTACAATGCGAAAGCGGGACGGTTCATCCTGGGGCGCCTCGCTACCATATCGTGGTCCCCGACTCAGCTTCTGAGACCTGTTCTTGGCCACTGTCGCTTGCAACGTGTATAACACGTTGCGACCTCGGTCCCAGAAGCATAGACCTCCTGATCGGCCGCACAATCGTATTCGCTCCGTCAGGCTTCACGCTCGTCCGTTATGCGATGCTACCTGGCGAAGGCAACGTTTTCTTGCTGGTACCCCCTTAGGTCTTACCCTGCAGATATCAGTTCTCCCTCGTCACTTCTTTCTTCTGACCGCCATGTCGTGGACCCACCATCACGCATTCATGGCAGTCTCCCACAATCAATGAAATAGGCGCCCGGATTTGCTCCGGATACGATTGTATGGGACAGTTGCCGCTTTTGACAGAGTACCGCCATCGATCTATGGATTATCTCCTTGGCCAATGTCCGCCACCACCACCGCTGAACTTCGCAGTTTCTCTGACGGATACGCCCGCACTCTGCACTTCTTTGTCTCTATAGCTCGCAGATCATTGTACGATCAACTGGACAAGCTTTTCCAGACGCGGCCCGAGCTGTGGCCTAAGGCGACGTGGTTGTTCGATGTCCAGGATGTGTTCGTCGCATACTACGAGGACGCAAGCGATATGAACAGCCTGTGGGAGGAGTGGACCCAGGATTATGAGAGGCGACTGGCGCTACTAGAAGGCTTGCCGTTCGCGGAGCAGGAGTTGGCACTACATAAGCTGTCTACGCTTTGTATGCGCACACCACAGACTATTAACGAGTGCGTGTCTTGCCTGCATTGATTTTAGCCAATGTCTGACTTCGCGAATAAAGTATTCTGCGCTTAAAAGCCAGGGCACACTACGCCATTAAAATTATAACCCGAACGCTTTTACCAACGCTTACCACCAGCATTTGTAATTCGATCCTTAGCCAGCGTAAGCGACTACAGTACGTCATTTACTCTCTTGATGCGCACGTTCTTGACATTCTTCGCAGTGATAATCGCGTCAAAGTCAAGCCTGTTTCACTGCCACCCATCACGCAGGGCGTCCTTGAGCTTGACCGGCGCGGACGCCACTTCATTTTGAATCTGTTTCCCGACGAAATTACCACGGTCGAGTAGGTTCTTCAGCGGTCTGTGATTGACGTTCCTGACAGTGTCTACTAGGAAGCTCAATCTCGATATGACAAAGACTATCTTCGAGTTGGGTCAACGAGCTAAGGCCGCAATAGCTGCGCGCGCGCAAATTTATGGTTCTGCAGGCCTTATACCGGGCGCTAAGAGAGAGCAAGGGACACATACTCGAATCCCGGCGTCCGAGTTCCGCGCCGACGATGAACGCATCTCCAGGGCAGGCCCTCCGCGTTCCCGAACGGTGCATCGACCTTCGACTTCACCCAAATCAACACCTCATCAGCCACCTGTCATGGCCGTCCCCGCCTCGTCCCAGATGGTGCCGCCACGCCCAGAAACTGCTCCTATTCCTCCCATTCCCATGCCCATGCATTCAACGTCGCAAACGACAGTGAAGCGACGCTCGGGCCATCCGCAACCCACTGCTTCACAGCCTATGGATAACGGCCGTAGATCGACGTCATCTTCTGCATGGCCTTCTACACTCGGAGGAGTGACTGCACAAGCTCCTCGTCGACCGTCTTCTGCGGCCAGTGTTCACATGCAGGCCTCCAGTACCCTCCCATTCCACACGAAGGCATCTGGTTCCGCGGCCGATCCTGTTCGCGCTCCCCACCGCAAGGTGTTCGAGGTTGTTAATGAGGACGACGAGCTCTCCAAACCGTCAAATTCTACGAATACCTACGCCGCCTGGCCCTCGCCTCATAACTCTCAGGTCTCCTTTGTTCATCAACTCAACCCCTCTTCGTCCACATCGTATACAGACCACATACCGCCTGTATCCGGATGGCGGAGTCCTCCAGTGGAAACGAGTAGAGATTCTGTGGTGACCCGCGGCCTGGAAAATCCCAATTCATTAGTCCCTGGCGGTGATCCACGGTCCTACAGCCGCTCGCGTCCAGAAGGTCCTTCTTATGACGAAACACTGGCGCATGTTTCGCGGGCGCGGAACGCCTCAGTGCAAAGGAATGCTACTGAAGCAGTGACAAGGTATCTCGCTGTGAACTTTAGTTACGCCGTTATCTCATCATCACTACAGGGCACCAAATTTCGTTCACCAGTCTGCTCCGGATGACGACAAACTCGATGCTGAAGCCATGATACAATCCCTACGGCAAGCTCGTCTTGATCCATTGGATTGCTTGTCGCACCATCCTACTCTAGTAATCTGGAATAAGGAAAACAAAATATGTTTCATCCATCGCACCGGGACAGACACGACTATCATCCGGGTTCTTGCAATTCGGATTATACGGTTTCATGCAATCGACGTGCCATATTTCGACATTGAATGGTTTTTGAATCCGCCTCTCCTCCGCCAACTTCTTCAGGATAGCGTCCAAGATAATGCACGTGAAGAACAGTACCAGGCTGGTCTTCTGGGCAGGGACCGCGTCGAAAGGTTTCAACTTTTCGATGGAACGGGCGTCCTGAACGGCGAGTATTTCGTTCAGCAGAGCTACGGCACGGTATCGCCAGAAAGTTACTGTTACAATGTCGGGATGACGGTCACACGTGATAGACTGAAGGAGTACGTCGCTGGCTTCGAGCTGACACAAAGCCCGACGATGTATGACCTACACTAGTCACTTTACTGGTTATGATATCCGAGTTATTACTCTCTCGCACCTTTGGGACGTTCTCAGCATGTACTTTTTCTCAGCGCGGCGAGCGGAACCGCTATCATTTGAATTGTACCTGTACGATACTGTTATTTTGCCCGAGGCGTTTATATTGTGTATATTTTTACGACTGTCAATTCATCCTGTCGGTCTTTCTCAATGCTCTCGGAAAGGTTGGTGTTTGAGAGGATAGGACCGAAAACAATCTGTTCAAGTAAATTGGTGGGAGTCGACGGTGGGAATGAATACCGAAACAGGCAACGAGCGCGTGCGTACCAGATCGTCGGTTTCGGGCTGCCTCAGCCCGTCTTCTACCTCGCCACATCCACTACAACAGACGTCTGTCAGTCTGATTTGTCCAGGAATCATATAACCTTTCGGTATCCGCAGCCCTTCATGCCTCTAGAGGCGCTTGGTCAGAGCCAAGAAGAAACTGCTTCCCTCTGCTTTTCGCCCATCGTGTTTCTGCAGAATCTGATTCTGTCACACACGACGTATTCAGGGCATTTTATGTGTGTAATTTTCTGACGCTCATTGACAGATATGCCCGTCGTATGCCCAGGCCGTTTCCATTTGCTGCATGTGGTCTTGAGTAAATTTGTGCGTGCCAGAAATTGATAACACTCCTCTTGCAGGCACTCAGACGCGCGGTTATCGTGCGTATAGGCTTACAACTATTAGCCTTGATACATTACGGACTTCGGCGATGCCACGTGTGAATAGGTACGCATATTATCTTCTCACTGCCACATTCGCTGTCTAAACAATACAAGGATTTGAATCGTCGTGTCACCGTACCTTGGACCTTGAAGAAATCAGGCTCCTGTCAACATCAACGTGCCTGATGCTTTTAGAGACCCGCCGTATTGCGACCTTGCGCTGAACGGACATCTTCCCGCGTACGTGAGAGGAGAAACGACTGTGTCGGAGGCGAGAAATACCTCCAGTTGAAATGTCACAGACATCATTGTAGCGAGCGAATTCGTCCCAAGTGATTGCTATCATCTTCATGTCTCCAGCAATGCTGTCCTGGATTTCACATATGTGCGGCGTGTTTCGGTGAGCGGTTGATGACATTCATCTACAATGCGTAACACTGATTACCTGCGTGTGATAGCGCGCCCGGGATCTTCACATATTTCTCGAGATATGTGAGAGTTCCCGTAAACCGTTGTTTGGTTTCGTCTCACACCCATGAGTACCACAGAGGTTCGCGCGCCTTACATACCGGCAAAGGCACAAATGGCTCACGTCAACCCCGTACGCGAGACGCTTAAAAGCCATGCATCGTGCGGTTAGATACCCAGCATTCATCAATGCGCGTCTTTTCCACCCCGTCCCTCTTGGTTGTTTCGTCCTTGGCGTCTGCCGCCTATGCTGCGACGCGCCAGTTCGACATCGATATTCTCAACAAAGTCATAGCGCCCGATGGCTTTGCTCGATCGTGCGTGTCCTTTGACGTATAGTGCGGTATATTCTTACGAGATCCTTCAGTGCGATCGCTCCTGGTGGCACCTTTCCAGGCCCTAACATCATCACTTACAAGGGAGATTCTGTCGAGATTGTGACCCACAACAAGCTCACGGACCCGAAAATGAGGAGAAGTTTCTCAATTGTATGCTCAGATTGGTTGCTCCTTTGCGGTCAGTGACACGTTTCCAGCACTGGCACGGATTCTTCCAAGCCAAGAGCTCCGCCATGGATGGTCCCGCGTATGTCGTTTCTCTTCTGTACATCGGTCATATTGTGAGAACCGTGTCATCAGATTTGTCAACCAATGCCCTATAGCACCTGGCGCTGACTTCACGTATGCCTTTGATACGGCTGGGCAGACGGGAAGGTAAGATAGCTGTGGACCTGACCTTTGTCTCTCATCGATTCGCATGTAGTTATTGGTACCACTCGCATCTTTCGACGCAGTACTGCGATGGTCTTCGAGGTACTTTCATCGTCTACGGTTTGTCAAAGTGTCTCCATGTCGCCTGTTAACTCTAAATGATTCAAAGATCCCCACGATCCATTGGCACATCTCTACGATGTTGATGACGGCACGTCCACAGGTGTTTATTCCTTTGACAACAAATAATCCCCATCCCCAGAAAGCACTATTATTACTCTCGCTGATTGGTATCATGTTCTCGCCCCCGCCGCCCAGAATACGTTCTTTACTACTGGAAGTATCCCGTGCGCAGTCTTCGCTGCCCTGTGCATATAGTTAACTCATTGAATTCTTCGTCAGGATCGCTGATTCAAGTAAGCCCCTCGGACAAAGCGATGATGGTCACCCTAACACTTGGATAGCTCTCATTAACGGTCGCGGACGCTATAACGGCGGTGTAGGTTACTCTTTATGCCGCTATTTCCGAGTCTCATCCATTGGCAGCCCTTGGTCGATTTTGCTGTCATCAATGTAAAACCAGGTCTACGATACAGGCGAGTCTCTTGCCATTTACGCGTTGCTCCTACTAATACGTAACCCACAGGCTTCGCCTCGTCTCCATTTCTTGCAGACCCTTCTTCACTTTCTCTGTCGATTCACACAATCTGACGGCGATAGAACTGGACGGCGTTGAACACGACCCGGTCACTGTCGAGAACGTCGATGTCTATGCTGGTGTGTAGTTTGAAGAACGTTGATCGTGACCTCATTCCCGCAAAGCTCAACGTGTCTCTGTCATCTTGGAGGCGAATCAGCCGATTGACAACTACTGGATTCGTGCTCCGTACGTGCATAGGCGATTGATGTATTTTCTTGAGCTGACCTTCCTCTATCAGACCCACTGGCGGTAACCTAGCGAACAATCCGAATCGTGAGTTTCATGGTACTCTGCGTGTGGAGGTGGTGCTGATTTCGTCCAGAAAACCCCGCCTTCGCCCTTGCCATTGTACGATATGAGGGTGCTCCTGCAGTTGAGCCCATAACCACACGAGTTCCTGGTGTAAAACTGGATGATGGTACCATGCATGTTCGTTTGCCTCCTCTTCATCATCCGTATGATGCCTGATGTCCCCTAGCCCATTGCCCAAGAAGGTCCCGGGAAGGTTGGTCAAGATTAGAGTACACTTTACGATGCTAACGGCGTTTCACAGCTTGGAGACCAACCCGCAGATGTGCACTACGTCTTGAACATTGCCCAGGTATGCATCCACGTAACACCCGATTCACTGCATACTAAATGTCGCGTGAAGCCTAACCCGCCCTTCTTCGATATCAATGGCATTTCATACGTCTCTCCATCCGTACCTGTGCTTCTGCAGATCCTGAGTGGGGCCGCGCAACCTCAAGACTTCCTTCCCTCTGTGCGTGTCGAACACCGTAACCCATCTGATAGCAACTGACGCGCTTTGTAGGAACAAGTGAGTTCCTCGTTACCGACGCCAACCCACAACTCCTAATAAGCCGGAAGATCTTCCTTCTTCCACCCAACAAAACTATAGATATTTCTATCCCTGGTGCTGGAGCACATCCCTTCCATCGTGAGTAGGCTCAACCGCTCTGAGGACCCGATCCAACCGCAAACAGTTCATGGCCATAATTTCGATGTCATCCGTCAGCCTAACACGGACGTCTTCAACTTCGTCAACCCACCTCGTCGTGATGTTACTCCCGGTTAGTGCTAAACATCCTCTCATATTTAAGGCGACTAACGTGACCTAGTCAACGGTGGAAACATGACATTCCGCTTCTTCACAGACAATCCAGGGGCGTGGTTCTTGCACTGGTGCGTCTCTCTGTGCTATCAGTAGGCTTCCCTCTAACCAAACGACGCTGTCAGCCACATTGACTGGCACTTGGAGGCGGGTCTCGCTATCGCCTTTGCAGAGTCGCCTACGGATAACATTCAGGGCCCTCACGCGCAGATCACGCCGCAAGCATGGGAGACACTCTGCCCAGAGTATGACGCTCTGCCCCCTGATGAGCAGTAAATGGTGCAACGTTGACATCTTAATTTTATGTACTATCTGTATCGTTCCCTGGCGCTATATCGATTGTTGTCGCGCTTCTCCGTCCTCATACTCTATCTCTGACAGCTCTGACGTCGACTACGAAACCAAAAGCTTTCTCCAGTCATACGCTTCTTCCGAGAATCGGCATCTGCACCTGTGAAGAGAGTGGTAAGTCGTCAAAGAGAGGGTGTCAACGACATAGCAAGGGTACAATGGTTCATGAAGGAAAGTAGACCGCTACACATCCTAAGATTTCGGGGAGCTGAAAACCCAAAACGCTCTATAGCCTCCCGAATGTTCTCCTGCGCAACACCTGCGAAGGCTCACAATTCTGCCTGAACATCTCGCTCCTGAGCGTCTTGATCCGCTTGTTATCGTTTATCGCGCCGTATCCCCGATCTGCTTGAGCGCGGCTCGCATTGGGTTGATTCCATTCAATAGCATTGATTTGCTGTCCCACCATGGCAGACACTACCACCATGGCAGACACTACCACCGTGTCAGTTTATCGCATTGACTTCCTGCGGGGGAGCGAGAATTACCCTGTATGGAAAATCAAGATCCTCGACATCATGACAGACCAGTCACTTGAAGAATACATCGAGGACACCGCCGCCGCGCCTGCCGACACTTCACTCGTAGCCGCGTGGAAGAAGAAGGATGGCAAGGCACTATCACTATCCACCATCCGCTTACGTGTTTCGGATGATGTACTGGTGCATATCGCGAACGCAACATCAGCGAAGGAGGCATGGCGAACCCTTCGTGAGATGTACGAGGCTAAAGGGCCTACAGGCATCGTCTTAGCGCGTCGAAAGTTTTTCCGCGCCCAGTGTCCCGAAGATGGAGATATCAAGGAACACATACGCGTCATGCGTGGCTATCAGTCTGAGCTGATTACCCTCAAGCAAACAATCTCGGAGGAAGACTTCTCTGTCACCCTCCTCACATCCCTTCCAAATTCCTGGAATCCCTTCATCTCTTCCATCCCCGAGGATTCCCTCAAGGACTCATCAAAAGTCATCGCGCGAATTCTCACGGAAGTAGCTCGCTTACACGAACGCGATTCCCAATCCACCGCCCTTACCGCTGTCAACCGTGCTGAGGTTAAATGCTACAAATGTGGCAAAAAGGGTCACATCGTCGCTGACCACTACAAACCCGATTTTCATCGCCGCCAACGACAGCAACCCGAATCAGATTCAGAATCGGAGTCGGATTCAGAGCCTGACATTTCCCACACGCGTCACCAACCGCAATCAGGTCGTCGTCGTGCGAAATCTGCTCATGCGCACATCATGGACGCCGGCAATGATTCAGACTCGGACAACTTCGCAGACAGACACCCGGATCTCCGCCGAGATGATCACCTTTTGACCATCATCATCATCATGTTATGTGTTCTGCTGCTATGTTGTTACGAGTTATGGGTTACGGGCTACGGGTTATGGGTTACGTGTTACGGGTATCGTCTGTTCTTTGCTTCGAAGGTGGGGGATTTTTGCTGGTGGTCGAATGTGAGACATTCTGAGACAATGCTGCTCAGTGTCTGCAGAGCGCACATCGAACCCTATCGTGCCTCGTGCTGAGTGCCGGAAATACGAACCCTGCGTGGGGGTAGCGCAGATAGTGTTCGTCGCCTGCTGAGTGGAAGGCGTGCGCCGGCAACTAGTTTTGTCGGAACAAAGCGCTGTTTGCTCAGTGGCCCGTGGCTGCCTGAACCGGCGAGGCAGTATGCGGGACCTGGTTGCCGTAAGAACTCGGTAATCGGGTGTATTACCTCCCTCATAGCTCATAGCTCATAGCTCATCAATTACACGGCACGGACCTTTCCAGATCGCCGGACGCTAGACTACAGTATGGCACTACTATACTGCGTACATCTAGCTACTACCTTCTTCTCTAACAAGCCAGGATCACGGTAGGCCGCCCGAAAGTAACCGCCATAGATCATTCCATCCACTGCGCACGCGAGGACATCCACCTGATCCTTGCAGAACCGACCATCCAAGAGTGTTGTGGCGTCGAGGGGAGTGTTGCCGGAAGGAAGTAGAAGGTACGACGCCAAAGCAGTCAGCACGAACCGTGCCAGACTCGGACATTGGAGAACCTTCTAGAACAATTTCTCACAGTATACAAGCACAGACTTTGTAGACAGTTTAATAACATCTTCTCTCCTCTTTACCATCATCACTGTCCTCGCGACATATCCTCGCCAACACTTCCACTTCGAAGTGGTAATTGGGGCAATTCTCTTCTATTGTTGAAACCTTCACGATTGAACTGCGCCTGTCCTAATAAACCGCAACTCCTTGCCGAGCCTGCATAATCTATACCAGCTGCCTATTGAATGAATGCGAACACCGAAAAGACTATCGCGTATTGCGGTACCGTTGTCCGTGAATCGCACATCCTCGATGATTCTATTAATGCGATGCTGTTCAAGGCGCGTCCTGAAACCAGGAACCACCTCACTCGCGACCGATAGAATCGATAGCACTGACATCCTTGGCCACACGCCCAGGAAAATGAGCTGCAGGAGGCATCTCTGCTGTAATGTGAGCAAACAGATACCGCAAACGGAAAACAGCATACCACGATGTTTGTTTCTCCTTCGACGCTGACACGCGACTCAGGAACATGAACACATAGATGCTCCATTGCATAACATTGAGCAAGGGTATCTATATCCTCGTCATGAAGACTCCACTGGCCGGAACCGGTAATAGCCAGATCTACGATTCGGAGTGCGTGAACCGGAAGAATGCGTGTCCAGAACGCGCGCCCGGCCCCACAATCGTACTCGTTGCGGCTCGTCATAACATGGATGGAAGTGAGGGCGGTGCACAGTGCCAAGTAGTCGATGACGGCATTGGTCACTGGTACATCACATAGACTGAGGGAAAGAAGCTGTACATTGGCGCGTCCTAATGCGATCCAGAACTCGTCTGAGGGCACCATCCATTGAAGGGACAGACGTTCCAATTGGGATAACGATTTCAGTACGTTGTCAGAAATCGAGCCTGGAGGAGCATCGACGTTATTCAACTGCAGCCGAGTGAGTCGGCGGAGTGGTGACGGTAAGACATCGTCAACGCAAACGGAAACAGGCTCAGCGGGGGATAAATCATCGATCCTCCAGTATACGGCCACAGTCAAGTCTTCGAGATGCCGGTTGGACGAAATAAAGCGAGATATTCCATCGGAATGCGCCATGGCATGCCATTCGATGGCAAGCTTTCGTAAATCTGTAAAGGATGAAAGGGACAGAACTCGTGGGTCCGGGCGCGCGAAGAACGAAGCGGAGCGTAAATTCGGGATGTGACTGAGTCGTAGTAGGAACTGATTGAGGCTTCGTGTATGTTCATCAACTCGGGAACATTCAGGATGGCATGGGGAAGAGGTATTCTCGATCCTATGATGACCTGTCAAATTACGAAGGCGAAGAAACACGACTTCTTACCTGATGTGAGCAAGACCGGCAAGTAAAGGTACCGCCAGATGCAGCATCTCGATCGTGCGCTCGTGGCCATGCTGGCGACGTGTCGCACTGAGGCGATGCAGCATCAATTGGAACTTTTTCTTGATTTGTGTAGATGTCGAATGAGTCCATTCGAATTCAAGGGGGAAAGACAGGTGTAGTCCGTTGACGTACTGCCCCAGAGCTGTCTGCCGATTCGCAATGGCGTTCAAAAACAGCAATGAGGGCGTGCCAGAGTTTTTCGGATTTCCGAATCCAGCACCAATCTTCAGAATGGTGAACAGACTAGGGGCTGTTAAGTTGCTGAAGGACCTCGACGCAAGCCGCACGCTGCGAAGGTCATCCCGAGCAATAACCTGTTTATTGCCGAAATAGTAAGTAAAATGTTTTGCTAGCACAGAGCCACTGAAAGACACAGACGTCGGAAAGTATTTGAAGGATAAGCTCGTTGGGAAGAGGGCAGGGCATAGTAGATGTGCGAGTGTATGTCGAAGTACAAAGAAAGATGTTCGTTGATGGTAGGAATACAAGAGGCGATCGGCCACGAGTAAGCGCCGCCGTTTAAGGCGATGCCCATGCTGTGCTGAGGGTACGGAGCCCATTGAGTTTATTCGACTCTTTACAAAATACCTCTTGGTCGGGGATTCCCCTCTCCCGACAGGAATAGAATCCCGCTGAGGACCGAGTCAGCCAATCATCCTCACGAAGGATGGATTCAAAGATTTAACGGAGGCCGAATGAAAAATTTCATCCATCTAGAATCTCTCGCGGCTAGTACCCAGTGAATTCCCATGAAACGGAAAAGGAGTCGGAACAGGTTGATGTTGAACGTTGAACATGGACGTTGTAGCCGTCAGTCAGTGGTGCCGAGATGACAGCAGGCAAGAAATTGTGTCACGTGTCCGTGACAGTCTGTGACATACCTCCTGCTTACGGTATCAGACCAGGCAGCGCTCATACAAGGCTTGGTTGATGTGCTGTCCGACTTCATGGGTTCCATGAACGGCGCATTGACCAGTGCTTTGTCTGCCTACGAAGTTCATTCACCTGTCTCGCCGTCTCATCCAGCACCTCCTCCAGAGCCATTGTCGCCCTTGCCACCAACTGCCCCATCCTCATCTGCATGCACCGATTCCATGCACGCCCCCATGCACGATGTCTCAAATGTGAGACCTGCACTGCCACCAGAGTTATCTCCCAGTACTCCGCACCTATCTCGTTGTCCGGCTGCTCAACAAGACCGCCTTGGGCGTGCTTTACCAGGACTGAAGGGTCTCTTCAAGTCCTGAGGATTCTATGCTGCTGACAGTTGCGACTGTTGATATAGGTTGGAAATAATGTGCATCCGTTTATTTCCTGTGCATTTTTTTACACGTATATTCTTACTTTACTTACTTGACTGCCGGCGGGGGCATCTATTAGTTTACTAGTATTTGTACCTGAGCATTTGTATGCGTAGTCGGCTTATGACATCGTTTCCTCGTTTCCTCGTTTCCTGCTTTCAACCATCGCCGGTGCCGATTCCTTGAATTCTTCACACAGCCATCATCTGCTCGTAAACTTGTGAGAATAATATACTAACATTGCCGCAACCGTCTATTATTTCTCACCCTGATTTTCGATATCCGATTTCCACAAGATTCCCCTCTCGAAACGCAGACAGCCTGAGCACTGGACTTCTCTCAACGATGTCCTTCTCGTGCGTAGTCAGGTACGAGGCATTACACCCTTTTAAATCCCTGCCAGGTAAAATTCAGGCTCAAATTCCCGTCTTCCACCTGCCTGACAGAAGTATGGACGGTGGACTCTGCTGGGTTTCCTGAATTGAAGCATTATGAAGGTCAATTTTCACTTTTCAAACGTTCCCTTGGCCATTAGCCGGGGCTCGAGTATTTTCAGCCCCCTTCATACCCGAACGCTTGTTCGCCCTTGTCTGACGAGCGAGTTTTAGTCATTTCCATGTCGCATCCGCCTGCCTTTGTCTGGGACTGTACTCGACGTGCTTCTTTCTTTCCCTAACCAATTTATAGTTGACAGCATTTCTCAGGGAGAGGCGACGGCACCGCAGTCGGTGTGAGATACGAGTCCTGGACTCGGAGGCGTAGAGGCGGGCGGCCACAAACGGAAATGAGCAATCCGTGAGCAATCTGTGAGCAATCTTCCAAAACCAATCCCGCCTTCCGAAGGGTGCTCATCAGGCACATTGTGTTAAGGCGCGCCATATTTATCAATCCGGCTTGGGCCTGGCACGATGATTGACAGATCTGTCAAGGTCACGACTTGATTCTTATCCCGAATTGGGTACTTGCTGTGCGGACTCGAAAGTGATACAGCACTTGGTTATCGTCTCTGTGCTGTAGGGATCGTCACACTGCGCGACAAGAGTGGTGGAGAGGTTGTGAAGGAACGGTAAAACAGCCTCTCTTGACTCTTGAGCGGGCGAGTGCCGACGGCCATCATAACCTGCACGACAGTCAATTGCAATTTCAATCGGAACTCACACCGTTTTTATCGATAACTGTCATGTTCAAACCGCCCTCTACCAGCGACCACCACCACAGCCCATGCTCGACGCCGAGGACGAGACGGTGCTCGCCCTTATGGGTGAGTATATCATGGAGGACGTTGTGGGTGTAGTATGCGAGACGATATGGTGGGCGGCGTACTTGACGCTATTCTGTGTCGCCATGTATATCCAACTGTATGTCTCCGTGATGACTCTCTACGTGTTGAATCATCTTTGCCTGTAGGAACAAAGGGGTCCGCACAATTGGCAGTACCGTCATGCTCGCCACCACTTTACTTCTCTTCACGTCCTCAACTGCACTGTGGGCGATGGATATCTCGGTGCTGTTTATCAGACAGAAACATCGGATGCTTCTGAACAAGGACATTCCATTCGAGGACCGTATAGCCTATTCAAACACGTTCGTATCGTCGTTCGGGACTTCGATGGAGGCACTATTTATGTTTAATGTGCGCGTTATCACCTTGAAACACTGTATCGATTCATTAATCCTCGGGCCAGATGATTGTCGGAGACTCTGTCGTCATATGGCGAGCATGGGTGCTATGGACCGGAGACCGGATACGAAAAATCATGATTGTCCCAGTGACTTTGCTCTTGGTTTCCCTTGGTGCGTCCCCTTGGTTTTCCCGTCGCCATTCCGCTTTTAACTTGCACATAGTATTCGCCATTCTTGACGTTAATTGCCTCGTCAAGGAAAGTTACGGATCGAAGAGCACCATTCCATCGGGATCGAGGACTTGTCGCTGGGCGGAACCGATATCGTGGGCGATATCCCTTCTGACAAACATGGCTGCAACCGCTCTCATTGCTGCTAAGGCCTGGTATGTCCCGTATATGTTTTCCGGATGGGTTTCGATTGACTTTCAGGCAGGGAACATCGACAATTGCTGAGGACGGGCATAGGTCGTAGCGGGACGCGATCCAGAGGGGAGAAAATCCTCATTCTACTCGTAGAATCCGGATTTGTTTATTGTCTTTTCTGGGTACGACGATGCTCATGTCTTGAGATTGAAACTGACTCAACGTGTAGCTAACTCAACTGCTCGATTTCTTTGACATTCCTCGGGCGACTGGTGGGGTGTTCTACCTCTACCTCATAGTTAGTACGATGGGTGACCAGATATCTGTGCGTGTTTCATCCCACTTTGTTAGTTGGACCTGGGACCTGAAATTGAATCTGTGGCGCAGGGTCTATACCCGACCTTGATCATCATTCTGGTTAAGCTTCAACAGTCCGTGCATGATGACACTGTATATATATCGCAGTTCAGGACCAGCGCAGAGGTATCCACCACAATCCGATTCACTGGCAGTGATAAGGCCCGGTCTACTCACGCTGTGGAGACGCTTGCCCTTGATTCGTGTCGTGCAACGACGTCTCATGTAACTTTGTAAGTGACTACGGGGAGGGCTGGCGTTCTGCAGTGTAGGGTACACGACTTCCCGTTAGGTTTGTATTTGTAATGGGGCTCGGCCGCTACTTCGCTCGTTGAATACTTAGTAGTAATTTGCGGTTATTTTGTGGTTTTTATGCGAACAA